>VDFB02367396.1:0-44888 GCA_007258455.2 Sequoia sempervirens
AAAAATAAGTGATCTTGCTTTTTCTTTTTAGGAGGCATACTTAGAGAAGTGATCACTCTAGGGGATGACCTCTCATGTTCCAATGGAGTATAAAAAGTGGGGGTGAATCTAAAGGGATTCTTCTTGGAAGTAGACTATTATCAATCTTGGCTAAGTCCAAAAGATCTTTATACATTTGTGAAGTGAAGGTGGAGAGTGGGTTACCCTTAAAAAAGAATGGGATCTCATCAATACTCCTAAGGCTTAGTTCTCTCTATTGGATAGGTTTCCTTTTGTTGGTTTTTTTCATTCTCGACCTACGATCCTATTTGTAGGAGGCATCTATATCATTTTGGTTTTAGTTTCTATGAAAATTTATCCTATGATTTAATATTTTATTACTAGTTGGTTTGTAGGCTTTTATTTCTACTTGAACTATTGAGCTTGTAAACATTTTCTTATACTTTGGTATTTTGTTTGGTATAATGAAAGCACTAAAATTTGAATGTAAAACTATTTACAACTCTTACCTTATCACTATATATATAAAATTTAAAATTCTAAAGAAGCTTCAGATGGAATACAATTAAAAAATTTCATTTGAAGAAGAATTAAATTTTATAATATTGATTGAGTCCAATTTAATTAAATACATTTGATTCAGCATAAACTATACTCTAGATTAAGTAACTCATAATTATAAATGGTGAATCAAATAAAAGTAGTTTTGTCTTTAGAAAGAGAGATAAAAGACAATATTAATATGGTATTGAAAGTTGTATATTTGAAGAATAGTTATAATGGATCTCTATTTGTAAATCACTTTTTAATCAAAATAGTTTTGCAATTATGATGTAATTTAATCAATATATGCAAGTGATGTTTTGGGCATCTATGCTATCTAATATTTCAAATTTATAACACTAATAAGTACAATTAAATAATCTATATTCAAATTATGATAGCATAAGTATTTAAACAAATCATTATTGTAAATAATAAATGTTTAAGAAATTATTAATTGTATTTTATAAAATTTGTATCCAAAATATTGGACATATGTTGTCCTATAATATACATTATAATCTAATATGTAAGTTTCTATTAAATTTTATCAATTAAAAAGACAATAATTTACTATTCACAAAAATTGGTAGGTAGAAAAAGGCACACTCTCTAGTCCAAAACAAAAGATGTGATTTATTTTTTAGAATTACTGAAATCTTTATCTCTTGTTCAATTGTTATATCAATCATCATGATTGACCCCCTTTAGTTAAATGAGCCTAAAATTTTTGTGTCTTTGAAACTAATATATCTTACATTTATATTTATAATCATATCAATATTTTAAACTTGAATTGAAAGTAAACAATATATACATCGGTAAATTATATGAATTATTTTAATTCTTATTTAAGATTATGTGATACTTATTTTTATTTATAAATTATAATATTCTTTTGTGTAATTATTTATGTAAGTTTGTTATATAAACTATAATAATATGGAGTTATGGCTGAGTTATTATAGTTGGTAGTGAAAATTAGGGCATACAATAGTGAATTGTTGGTGGTGAATTTTTTGTCCATGAATTACTGGCAAATTTTCCTAGAGCGGAAAATTAGTTATAAGAGATGAAATCATGCAACCATTGTCAAAAAAATAGATTACATAATTCTACATATTTCCTTCCCTTGATTTTTACATTTCTATGTAAAAACTTTTTTTTGTCATAACTAAACATTTTTTTAAAATAAATTGATATTTATGAAAAAACTAAGCATTAATTTAAAAAAAATCCAAAAGTCTTCAAAAATAAAATTTAAACAAAATCACCCCGCATGAGAGAGAGCAATCTAACTAATCATTAAGAAGAGTAAAAAGTAAGGCCGATACACTTGAGACAACTGCACAAAATATAATTCTCTCCAAGTAAATCTGGGTCACAAATAGGGTCACTTCTGATACACGGAAAATACCATTTATTACATTAAAATCGCCCAAGAAGATTTGCGTGGAGCACAAGTTAGTAGGGTTACAGATGCTCAGTGAATCCCAAGAGTAGCAAGCAAGATATTTCCGAAGTATAAGAAATCACTGCTCTATATAAAATACTCTCTTCAATATTTGATTTGATGCAGAAGTAGTAAAATGAGTAGTTTTAGAGTGTTGAATTCTCTTTGGCAGGAAGGGCAGAGAACTGTAGGAAGTTCCATGCCCACTGGAGATGGTGTTTCCGGCACCTGTTTTAGAATCTTAATTTTGCCAACTCTTTCATCAGTCGTTTGTTTTCCTTTATTATAGCTTTGCATTACATCATGTTTAATACTGCAAAACAGAGCCATTGTGCTGTGAAAATGGGCCACAATGCTGCTGGGAAGAACCACTATGCAGAGCCACTTCTCAGTTACCACGAGAACCACTATACTGTCCACAAACTGGGAGTGCTAATTACTGCTGCCAGCAACAAAAAAAAGCCGAAGCATGCCAAAAGAAAACCAAGGTTGCCAAAAAAAGGACGGGCCAAACAGATCAGTTTGTTGCATCCACCCTACGGTCTTGATCTTTCATCCTCAAAAGGATTAAAAGGACATCTGATGCTTCAATTTCATCCCTGCTAAAGTCCTTTATGCTTAGCAACGGGGGAATATCTTCACCCTCACTTAAGAGTATTAACGAAAAGAATAAAATAAATATTTAAAATAAGAAAAACACTAAATATTAACCTAAAAAACCCTAAATTTTTTTAAAAATAAAATATAAACAAAATTATGCCAACATAGAACCTCCCTCTTATATGAAAGAGTGCAAGCTAACTAATCTCTAAGATGAGTGCAAAGACAGACAAATACACTTGAACAAACTGCATAAAATTGAATGCTCTCGGGGTCATTTCTGATCATGGTAAATAACATTTATTACATTTAAAAATGTCCAAGAAGATTTAAGTGACGATTAAGTAATCTTACATTTATCCTAGGACTGCAGATTCTCAGTGAATCCCAAGAGTATCAAGTAAGATATTTCCCTAATATAAGCAATCACTGTACTATATGCAATATTCTCTTCACCATTGATTTGAATCTGTAGTAGTAAACTAAGTAATTTTACTAGTGTCCATGCAGATGGTGTTTCTGGTAACTATTTCAGAGCTTTCATTTCTGCCAACTCTTTCTTCAGTCTCTTGTTTTCCTTTCTTAATTCCATTTATTTTAATAAAATTCGAAGGGCCAAGTAGAAGAAAAATGAAATGGATGGTAATGTCTTGTTTTCCTTTCTTAATTCCTTCATGTTTCTCTGCAACACATTACCATCCATTTCGTTTTTCTTCCACTTGGCCCTGCAAATTTTATTAAAATAAATGCAATTAAGGAAAACAAGGGACAGAAAAAAATAGTTGGCTGAAATGAAGGCTCTGAAACAGGTACTGGAAACACCATCTACATCGGACACTAGCAAAACTACTCAATTTACTACTACTATCAAATCAATATTGAATAGAATATTGTATATAGTACAATGATTGCTTATATTAGGGAAATATCTTGCTTGATACACTTTGGATTCACAATGAATCTGCACCCTTAGGATAAATCTAAGATAATTTGTGCTTCACTTAAATCTTCTTGGACATTTTTAATTGTAATAAATGTTAGTTACCGTCCATCAGAAATTACCTCATTTGTGAACCAGATTTAGTATGATTTTATTCTGAGTTCTTTTGAGACTAATTGTCTCTAACAATAAAGGTCGTAGAAAAATTTCTGGTAGGCCATGTGAAATGGAGAGCATTCAATTTTGTGTAGTTTGTTCAAGTTTATTGGTCTGCCTTTGCGCTCATCTTAGAGATTAGCTAGCTTGCGCTCTCTCATATAAGAGTGAGTTTCTATGTCGCGTAATTTTGTTTATATTTTAGTTTTTAAAACTTTTAGGGATTTTTAAGTTAATACTTAGTTTTTTTTTCCTTATTTTAAATTTTTTTTTTAATTTTTTTCCTTAATACTTAAGGAGAGTGAGGGTGAAGATGTTCCACTGTTTCTCAGCATAAGAAACTTTAGCAGGGATGAAATTGAAGCAACAGATGTCCTTTTGATCCTTTTGAGGATGAAAGATCAAGATCGTAAGGTGGATATAGCAAACTTATCTGTTTTGCCTGTCTTTTTTTTGGCAACCTTGGTTTTCTTTTGATATGCTTAGGCTCTTTTTGGTTGGTGGCAGCAGTATATTAGCACTCCCAGTTGGCGGACAGTATAGTGATTCTCGTGGTAACTCAGAACACAGTGGCCCATTTTCACAGCACAGTGGCTCTATTTTGCAGCATTAAACATAATGTAATGTAAAGCTATAATGAAAACAGCTATGTGGTGTACATCTAATGTAAAGCTATAATGAAAATAGCTCTTTGCTACATATGTAATGGGAGGGGCATAAAGAAGTTGTAAATTGTGGGTGGGGTTGTTAGTTCCTGCTCGGAACTATAGCGAAGCCTCCAAACCTTAAACAGCGATTAATCTATCCTGCAACAGCCAATCAGCATGCAGATTTATTTCAGCATGTCCTTTTGGTTTGCTATTTCTGGACTTAACCTGCATATTTTTTATGCAAAGTATTCTCTGCAAGATTTTTGGCGCTCTGTGATTGGGTTGTGAAATAGTTCTGCAGATTGTCAAGGCTCTGCATTTGTAACGACCGATTTGGACAGTGGGAGCAGATTTGCAGATTTTGGGAAAAAGCAAAACAGATGGCACCCAGAATAGTTGATATATCTATACATTCCCAATGGAACACTTCATGCGGAGGATCTTGGTTTCATCTTCCATCGTCTCCTTTGCAGTCTCACTGCCTCTCTATACCTATTTATACCACTATGTTTCTTTGCTTCTGCAATTCAATGGACGGAAGCTGTGTGTGGGAATTTTGTAAAACAGAATACAGTATTAACCTCATTTCCAGTTATGAGTATTGAAATTAACCACAGGAGTGGTGGGCAGTGGGAAGGCAGGACATGGCTGTGCCTTCTAATCCTTCATCCCGCAACATTCCCAATGCGACTTTTGAATACAGAGCAAAGCAATTTTCACCCGGGAATATTCCCCTACTTCTCTTCTACTTACTCTCTGCTGTATTAGTATTCATAATTTAAGAAAGCAGGTGAGCATTTCATTTTCTTTTGTATAGTGAAGATGGTTTTAAATATGTTTTTTTTAACCTTTCTGTGCAACCCACTAATGCTGTGTAAGTTTTATGGAGTGGGTTTGTGTGGTTTTGTAGATTCTTTGTCTGGCGTCTTAAATTTCGTTTTATAGATTTGGCACTGTTTTATTCCAGGATTTTTCACTCCTTTAAGGTGTTTGTTGCTGTTTTATTCGAGGGTTTTTTTTGCCCAACATTGCTCCTCGTGTGTAAGCTTGTTTGCAGGCATTGAGGTGACTTTACTCTGTTTCCACATCTTTGTGAGGCATTGGTTCAAACAGCTCATGTGCCTTCTCTATGCTTCCACATTTTGCATACATATCTACCAGGGTGCTTGCAACTATGACATCTGACAAAAATCCGCTTTCAATTATGCGTTGATGGATATCCATACGCTGCTCTAAAGATCCCATTTTGGCACAAGCTGGGAGGACACTGGCAAAGGTAGTACATTTTGGCTTTGCACCTGCCAATTGCATTTGTTTAAAAGCTTCCAACGCCTTTTCAGCAAACCCGTTTTGTGCATATCCTGCAATCATATTTAGAGAGCAAATAATATCTAAATTTTGAGAATTGCATATCCCCATCTGTCTTGATGCTTCATATCAACCATTTAATTGTGTTGCCCCGAAAAATGACTAGGCAATAGAATACTTTTACAATTAGAATTATTGACATTTTCCTTAGAACTGGTGAGATTCAGTTTTTGCACATAGATTGTCTTCTTTCATGCCCTATTTATGGTTTGGGAAAGTTGTTGTCCATTCAGATTCATCAGTTTTTTTGACTAACATGAGAGGACAGAGATATTCTTATACCAGGTGGCTGGTGTGGGCCCATTCCTTTCGCCGACCATTTCCGTTTACACAGTAGTTGCCATTAATTATTCAAAATTCAAGTAGGAACACTGTTCCTACCTGTAAGCATGGCAGATACCCATAAGCATTGTTAACTTTACTCTTGTATATCTTCATATGCATATTTGGTCTGAATAGTTGCTTATCTGGATACATGTTAAAAACATTTCAAATGAGTTCTATACAAACACACAAACACTTGTTGGAACAGTATAATTTCTACTGGATATTGTCTGCCAGTCAAAGAAAGTGGATAAAACAAAATGTACGCTGATGTCTGGAATCTTCCGGAAGCATCTTGTGATCTCTAAAACCTTCATCTTCTAGAGGCTTCTAACACCTCTATAAAAGAGGATTGATGTAAACATTTTAGCTAAGGGGCAATAGATATTGTGTGCGGAAGCATCTTGTGATCTCTAAAACCTTCATCTTCTAGAGGCTTCTAACACCTCTATAAAAGAGGATTGATGTAAACATTTTAGCTAAGGGGCAATAGATATTGTGTGCAGCAGCACACTTGGAAAATATCTGGTCTCCTCTGCCCATATCGAGTTGTAAACTGTTCTGTGTTTTGCCTCTGCCCCTCCAACATAGTGGTATCAGAGCCAAGTTGGTCAGGCTCACTGGGTATAGAGTTTTGTGGGTTTTGTGTTGAGGTCCATAGGCTGTTGAGAAGAGGCCAGCCAAAGCAATGCGTTGCCCTGATTGATGAAAGTTTGCAGAAGAAGAGTTTGGATTGTTATCAGCGGCAACTGTTGAGAACAATATTTAAGTGCGATTTGAAAAGCGCTGAAATCTTAGAAGATCCAGAAGAGATCGAAGAAAGAAGAGACGCAGCAGCAGCTGAAGACAAAATGTGGAGGAAAGAGTTGAAAAATCTGCTCAGCAAAGAATGGAATCGTAGTTTTATGAAATCACATTTGAAGTCAATGGTGCTTATTTGAATCAGGTAAGGCTGCAAGTCTTCTGTTGTCAAGAAAGCCAAGGTCGAAGGTGATGCAAACATACTATAGATGTTGTTGCTGCCTACCAAGGATTCGCCAGTCTGAAAGCCATTTTGATTAAGTAGACATCTCTGTCTGCAGAAGATGTCAGTATTTTTTTGTGTTATCTTATTTTGAAGTTGTCTATGTAGATCATGAAGTAGTAGAAAGTTTGAGGGACGTAAGTGTCTAGGTTGAGAAAGAACCAGATTGAGAGCATATTTAAAGATGTAATGACAAAGGAATAAAAAATCAGAGGACGTCTGAGTTTCTATTTAGATCATGAAGTAGTAGAAAGTTTGAGGAGGACGTAAGTGTCTAGGTTGAGAAAGAACCAGATTGAGAGCATATTTAAAGATGTATTGACAAAGAAGATAAAAAAAGAAAATCAGAGGACGTCTGAGTTTCAAGTATTCATTTGCTTCCCTGTTGAATGCTAGTTTGTGGTAATCTGAAACCACCATTAATGTGAGTTCGTGGTAATCTGAAACCATCAGTATGTAAGTTTGTGGTAATCTGAAACCACTAGTAAGTTAGTTTGTGGTAATTTGAAACCACTCATATGCTAGTTTCATATGTTAGTTTGTGGTAATCTGAAACCACTCATGTTATTTTCTATATATGAGTTTGTGGTAAACTGAAACCACCTATATGTGAGATTTGAAACTGTAAGAGTCTGTCAATGTAATGGTGTTTGGTTAAAGAGTCGAAGCTCAGATGATGAAAGACAATGATGTAACAAGTAGTAGAAATTAGGGGGGAGTGTTGGAACAGTATAATTTCTACTGGATATTGTCTGCCAGTCAAAGTAAGTGGATAAAACAAAATGTACACTAATGTCTGGAATCTTTCGGAAGCATCTTGTGATCTCTAAAACCTTCATCTTCTAGAGGCTTCTAACACCTCTATAAAAGAGGATTGATGTAAACATTTTAGCTAAGGGGCAATAGATATTGTGTGCAGCAGCACACTTGGAAAATATCTAGTCTCCTCTGCCCATATCGAGTTGTAAATTGTTCTGTGTTTTGCCTTTGCCCCTCCTACAACACTGATGGAACCACATACAACCCTTATTTGAGGGTGCCTACACAATTGAAATGTGTCATACAAAAGCCTTACGATATATAGTTAATTTGAGAATTTCTCTTGTTATGATTTAGCAAAGCAAAAATCTTTGCTAGGATTTTTATTTACCCAAAGTTTTAGAAGGACTTGAGTCCTTTTATTGTTTTATTTTGTTTGAACTTTCTGATTGATCAATCTAATCATTAATGTTGAGCAAATGCAATGATCCGACATCCTGCTCAGATGGAAACACAAAAACTAAAGAAACTGACAACACCAAGCTAGACATATTGGAAGCTCTGCGACGTTCACAGACACGGGCTAGAGAGGCGGAGAAAAAAGCTGAACTTGTCATTTTGGAGAATGAAAAACTTTTTAAAACAGGTTCTGGATATTTGAATATCTTTCTTTGTGAATTCTATAGCTAGCCTGTGATACTCGTTTTGCTTGTCTTTATCTGATATGGAAGAAATAAGGAAAAATTATTCAAAAGCAACATCAGAGAGAAACGAATAAACGTAACTTTTCTATTAAAAATTGAAAACACTATTCAACTCTTCAATAATAATCAGCATGCTTTTCACATATTAAAGATTGCAGAGATTGCGATGGGTGTTTATGCCTCCAAAATAAGATTGCAGAGAAAAAGACTATAATTAACACCACCAAACACTCAATAGAAAGTCCCATCATTGGACTTTCAATTTTGTGGCTGTAGCCGTAGCCATCCTCTTGTCAACAATCCCTCTCATAATATTGTTCCCCATCCTGCATTTCGCCTTGCTCGCTAGACGAGCTCTGTGTGCGGAGCAAAGAGGAGGTAACATCTGAGAAAACAACTGCATGGCCTGCTCACTGTGGCCACTCTGAACATAGCATGCAAGCATTGCATTCCATGAGCTCACATTCCTTTGAGTCATTTCAGTCGAACATTACGGGTCATACCCTGAACCCAATAAACCTGAGGCTAATTGGCACTTTGTGTCAAAAATAGGAGGTCATGTTGGTCCCTTTGTCTTTAATTGTGCTATTATGTCCATTTAAATCAATTAATGCCTTGTTTCTATTTATGCATGGATTTACAGTGCTTAGGACGCGAACTAGTTGCTCCCTCACATATGACTGTACTAGAAAGAGGCGAGTTGTTACCATATATACCATCGCTAAAGTAAAGAGGAAAGTAACCTTGGGTGTTGAGCTCATGTGCTTGTTTTAAGGTTGATATCTTCCTTCAATCACGCATTAAAAGGTGGATGATAGCTGCCCATCTATGTTGCTTGTTTTGCATAACTTCGTGACTTTGAATTTTCTTCCCTGCATCAAGTTCAGTTCTCTCCTAAATGTAGCAGTGCCCTTATGACATTACTGCTTATTGGATCATAGCTGTACATCTGATAAATTCCATATCGAGTTAAGTTGGTTGGTTTGCTGCCATGCCATTTGAGGATATGGAGGCAAGTGCACTGTGAATGAATATTATTTATCTATAATTTTGATTCATTGGCTATGCTTTGTATTTAACAAATATATTGACAATAAGGTTTTGGATACAATGTTCCCTACGTACCTTCAGCCTACTGGGCCATTTTTCTTCATCTCCGACTGTTCGAATATTTACATTGAATTCAATCAAATGACATTGATGTTGGAGGTGGATGGAGTTTAAACTTAAGCACAAATATAAAACACAGCGATTTCCCAATGTGCTGCTGCACACACTTGTATTCCCTTGCCAAATGCTTTTACATTGATCCTCTTTTATAGAGGTCTTGGAAGTTTCCAGATAATGGAAGAGTTTGGAGATCATGTGAACTTTCAAGAAGGTTCGAGATTATCAGCGTAGGCTTTGTTTTATCCACCATACAATACATTGGCATATGTTAAGTGACTGTTATACAATATCCAGTAGAAATTAGAATGTTCCAACACTCCCCCCTAATTTCTACTACTTACAATTTCCAAATTTTGTCTTTCATGTCTATAGACTCATTCAATCATTCTTGTAGAATACATTCAAGCTTATCTTCAAGATCTACTGATCTCTTTACAACTCTTCACCAACTCATCCCACTGCTGCTGCAGTCATTTAAACTTTTATTATTAGAGCTTCAAATTGGAAGTTTTTGTGCATTCTGTAGCTTTCCATTTTTCTTGATGTCTTAGAAGACCATGACATTTCAAGCCTTCAAACCTTCCTTGATTTCTATCATCTTTGACATATGAACATCTATACAACATTTTCAACATGTTTGTAATCTTTTTCCAACTTGATCCATAATTCCATCCACAATCCATTTTCATACAACCTTCCATAGAATATTTCTTTGATGCATTATTCCAACATTTCTTTTCACAATGATTTTTCAAACCACACACACTGCAAGGGTGTAAGTCCCAACATTTATCTTTTGTATGCCCTTTCTTGCTACAATAAGAACATTGAATACATTGTGTTTCTCAAACAAATTTACTTGATCCCACATTATTTCCGTTGCCCATTACATACCCAATTCCTTCATGTTTTGGCCTCATAACTGGTTCTATTGGCTCTTCCATTCCTTGCTCATTTTTTCCCAATCCTTTACCTTTATAACCCATTATTTTCATTATTTTTAATCCAACATTGTTTTCATTACAACTTTTCTCATTCTCATTAGATTTAACAAGATTTGTAGATTCACATATATTATCTTCATGCTTATATTCTTTATCACAAATTACTTCAGCAAAGTTACACTTATCCAATGACTGAACACAACATAAATCTTCAGTATCACATGAAACATCACTAACTAATGTTTTTCTCTTCAAACTTTCATTTTCTTGTTTCAGTTTTGATATTTCCTTCTTCTGCAAACTGCTTTCATCTTCTACCCTTTTTAACATTTCTTCCAAATCTTCATTTTTCTTCTTCACATCGTCAAAGAGTTTTAATTTCTCTTCTAACTCTTCATTCCTTTTTTTAACTTTTTCTAATTCCTTTTCAAGATCATAATTTTCATCTAAAAGATTACACTTTTCCATTTGTTTCTCCTTTAAGAGTATTATCATTTCTAAACATTTTTTCTTATATTCCTTCAATTCTTCTTCCAATTCATTTATTTTTTCTTTCTTTACTCTATCGGCTTTTCCCATTGCAATGAACAAGGAAACTCACCTTTTTACTTGATTATGATGTGTCTTCAACCTTTGTTTCATTTTTTTTTTTTTCAATACCTGCAAACTTCCCTGCAACAGCTATATAAACAATTTATAGTTCATACAATGATAACCTTTCAAACAAAAATCTCATCAAACATAGCCCATTTCATTTGTCTCAGAAATTAATATTTGTCTTCAGCACTACCAGCAATTACTCAGACACAACCATATTTATTTATTCAGAAAATTATATTTTCCTCTGTGTTGAATCAGAACAACACTAATAGCTCACTCATCTACAAAATAGAACATATTACTCCAAACAGATTCGTTTGACCTGGCAGTGATCTCTTGTGGCTTTTGTCTTACTAGCAGCACCTTTGTCATCGGCAGCCTCTTCCTTCGAATGGCATGGCTGGTAATATCTGTGATCTGTCTTCAAGGCTGCGGTCTCTTAGAACTTGCAATCCCTTCTTTATTGCTATTTCACAGCAACCGCTTGTTCCTTCTCCTTTGTTGACTTCTCCCACTTCTGCAGTCTCCCTGGATCGGTCTGCTCTCAGCAATGAACACTCCTGGCAATGTCAGAAAACTCGCTTAGATTCTTCTACTATATTTCTGGCTCTCTAGGCTCCTACCATCGGCTCTTCAAACAAAAGCTTCAGATCTGTGATATGGCAGGGAGAACTTCACTCTTTTGGTGCTGCTATCTTCCAAACACTCATTTTGCAATTCTTTATACTCTCCTCCAATCTTTCTTTCAAGCTACGGCTCAAATCTGCATTTACCATAAAACAATGATCTTGACTTTCTTCCTTTCTGGGCTATGACGACTCTTCTTCCGCAACTTTTCAAACCAAACAAACTTCTCAGACCCAGAAATGACTACTATTCTTGACTACAAGACTTGATGGATTTTTGGACACCCTACGGCTCTTTTCAAACACAAAACCCACAAACTTTTACACCCAGTGAGCCTGACCGACATAGCTCTGATACCACTTTGTTGGAGGTGGATGGAGTTTAAATAGACACAGAATATAAAACACACACTCAAACACAGAGATTTCCCAATGTGCTGCTACACACACACTTGTATTTCCTTGCCAAATGCTTTTACATTGATCCTCTTTTATAGAGGTGTTCGGAAGATTCCAGAAAACAAAGGAGTTCTAGAGATCACAGGAGATTTCAAGAAGATTCCAGAACTTGGCGTACATTTTGGTTTATCCACTTTTTTGACTAGCAGACAATATCAATAGAAATTAGAATGATCCAACAATTGAATGACTTGTTTAGCTCTTGTTTCAGTTAAATTAATGATTCATTTTCATTCAAACATAGTTTTTCCTAATAGACAAACGTGAAACCATAGACAGTGCACGTGAACTGTTTGACAAAATGCAAATGTGGGTTGAATGAGGATAAACAAAAAAACAATGCAAAAATTCTATTTTAAAAATCAAAGTGTCTTAGTTGGTGGTCCCTAGAAGTCTCATCTTGGAACAATGCTCATTCTCACCAATTACTTGAATGTTTGTTAAAAAGGCCTTAGGGAGTGTACCTTGATTAGATTGGTATTGACAGTGAGTATAGGACAAGCACAAGGCAGGTTAGGTCTCTACGAACACACTATAGCTCACGATCTAATTACCTATAGTTGTGTTGCTCTTCTCTAAGCAAAAACCTTTTTCTCATCAAAATTTTGACTACTTTTCTTGCTCATCGCAACACTGTTTATCTGGGACTTGATCAATCAATCACAACAGACATAACCAGATTGTAACTTCCCCCTACATATGGATATGTTTTATTTTTCCCATCCACAGATTGTCAAATGTAAAAGGAAAAGCCATCAACTGAACAATAATTCTTCAATTGAAGAGCTGGTCATACCAGAGCTAATTCTACCCAGGGTTGTTACAATTTGAAGGCCCAATAGCAGGTGGTGGCATGTACCAGGGATTATTTTATGTTGGAGGTTCTGGATGGTGCTCAGAGAAAGCAATAAAAAGCTATTTTTTATGTGAGGCCATGGGAAAACTTCAAAAAGTTGTACGAATTCACACCTATGCAAGTGTAAGACTCTTGCAAAAGGTTTGTCTGCTATCTTCTTCTATGAAGTTTTGTCAGTCCATGGATTATTTTGTCTTTTAGTTTCGGTGTGTCTCCATTTGGCATTTCGGGTGTGAGTTCATTGCTTTTTATTCATGAGATTTTGATCTTATTATTAATATGTGCCCATTTAAGATTTTTTTGGTTTGCAATTGAATTTGTTTGCATTGTATTCACAAAGCCAAATTGACTCATTTTTTCTACAGAATAAAGTTCAATCTGCCAATCTCTTGTAGTATAAATACCCCTTATCAATACTGAAGTCTAATACAAAAAATTAATCAGATAAAAATGTATTCCATTGTGATACAAGCATTTATATCAACCTACATAACCCATACACAACTAGTGCTATGCTTATAAGGAAGCATTTGGAATTCCTTTGAAAAATCTTTCCTATCTTGAAACATTAGATACTGATTGACCGAAACTATATTTTCAATTCTGCAAGTATAGCCTCTATTTTAAAATTTATATGTACATAAGATTAAGAGAACACAAATACCTCCTCAGAATGGTGACATATTTGTATTTGCTTTTAAATTTCATCTCTTCTAACTCCTCATATTTTTAAGTTGTATTCAACATAACCAAACTAAATGCTTAAAAAAGAGGTCTGCAAAAGGTCATGTATGGTAGACACAAATTTAAACCTGCTAGATCTACAATGCATTCAATGAAACCTGAGGAATTTTATCATGTACCAGAAAATTGGTGATAGTTGAAAAACCCTAGAACTTAAGAGATGCCAAATCATAAACTCTAGCTACATTCTTTTTCGATTCATACCCACCTGTATGTAAATCGACAATGGCACCAAGAATTGATATAAAGCCTCAAATTTTAGGGTTTTTTAGAGCTCCCAATCACTATTTTATATAGACCATATCAAATTAATATAACTACCACACACCTAATTAATAAGAAACCCGCTCACCCAAATGTACTAAAGAAGAATTCCAGCAGTTTCCCATATGTCGGTGATATACCAATCAGACACAAAAGTACACAGATCAGTCTGAAAGTAAACAAAATAAAGCAAGTTAATAGCCAACTATTTTAGGAACAGGAAAATATTAATCAAAAGGTTTCACCTTGTCGGCCCTTACGGGATTGGCCAACCCTTTTCTCATTGTTGTCTCAAAGATGGGATTCAAATCTTCTAGTCCACCTATGTCTACGATTTTAATTCGAACTTAATGTTTTTCAAAAGAAAATCTTGATTATTAAGATATTCATGTAATTTACAACAATAGGTTTTTTCTTCCTTAATATTAAGATTCAGAAGAACCATTTCCAGGTATGCTTCTACTTACTTAGTTACTCCACGGTAAGTTGAGGTTCGATTGTTAAAAGCATAACCTGGGATTCTTTCTGTTATCTCCTCTGGAGCATTTTCGTGCTCTAGGTTACGCTTCTTTCTTCTCTTGTGAGCTGAGGAATCACCATTAGGGTTGGGACTTTGATCAGAGGCTGGTAATGCAAGGATACTTTGAGTTGCTATTGTGGTGGGTTCAGTATTTGATGCATTTCCTGTAGGACTGGAGAGAGATAACAAAATGTAAAACACAACATCACAAACAAAGAGTTGGAGATAAACGTATGCTACAACATACAACATATATTATTGATTACATTGCTAATATAGAATACAGAAATATGTATGTTGATCAAATCTATATCTACCTCTCATACATGGTTGCATTTCCAAGCATCTTTATTTATAGATGCCAATATGTTGGATAAACCTAGACCACGAACATGAATAAATAAGTATGAAAATATCTTGGGTGGATGTGACATTTGCAGTAGCTAAGATCAAATCATATTGTGGTTGGTGGAGGTAAATCTGGTTTCAGACGGTGGAGAATATCAGAGTCCTAGTACCTAATCTTATCTTCATCAGATTTCCAAATCTGATTCTGCTTACTTGTGGAAGAAATTAATTCCAACACCCCCCCTTAATTTCGAACACATATACTTCAATATTCACAGTACTCAAATTTCTCTATCTTTGAACATTCTCCTTCTAAAAAATCTTTTGTCAACTTTCTTGTCAACCAATTTTCTGATCTACAAAACTCAAATTCAATTTCTTCATTTCTGAAAAGTACTTTTTCTCATGCTACTACATTCTTTTGCAAGGACTTAATTCTATCTCATCGTCGATGATGAAAATTGAACTTGGTGTCTTCAGGCACCTTCATCTTCAACTCTACAACCAACTCTTTAGGCTCACTCAACATAATAAAATCAATCCATCTTCAAGATCTGCAAATCTTCCTACCATCAAATCTCACCAATTTTTTCCAACTGTTGCGATAGTCCTTCAAACTTTGATCTTCAAAACATCAAACTGGAAGTCTTCTCACTATCAATATAGCTTTCCATTTTTCTTAATGTCTTACAAGACAATATTAGTCACATTTCTCAAACCTTTAAATCTCTCTTGATTTCTATCATTCTTCACATATGAACCCTTATACTTGAACAACTTTGTCAACATACTTGTAATATTTTTCCAATTCAATCCATAGCTCCATCCACAATCCATCTACATGGATTCTTTCATATTTTCATTTTTTTTCTCTCTTTTGCAAACATGTCTTTTCATAATGGTTTTTCAAACCACAAATTCTACACAGATGTAGATCCCAACACATGTATTTCTTATGTCCTTCCCTATTACAATGGGAACACCGCATACATTGCATTCCTTGAGTTGATTTATTTGAACCTATGTTACTTGTAACATTAGTTTCCTAACCTATGGCATATCCAAGTCCTACATACTTTGGCCTCATTAAATTGTCTCAATAGGCTCTCTGATTCCTTGCTTATTCTTACACAATCCCTTACCATTGTATCCCATGTTCTTCATAATTTTCAACCCAATATTATTTTCAAAACAACTAGCCATATTTGCACATTCAAACACATTATCATTTTCATCCTTATATTTTTTTATCAGAAACAACTTCAAATAAAGCACAACTACCAGTTGATTGATCAAATGAAGAACATAGATCTTCTGTGTTACATGAGACATCACACACTGATGCCTTGGATTTGAAACATTCATGTTCCCTTTGACAGGCTACAAGCATCTCATCAAACTGACTCTTTTGTTCATTTAGTCTCAATATCTCATCATTTTGTAAAGCATTTTCTTTCTCTAAAAACTTTACTTTTCTCTCTAAATCTTCATTCTTTTTTTTGATTTCATCAAACAAATTTAACTGTTCTTCTACTCTTCATTCTTTCCTTTAACATTTTCCAATTCTTCTTCTAAATGATCTCTTTGATAGAAATAGTCATATCTTTTCTTTCCTAACTCCCTTAAATTTGCAATCAATTTTGAATTGCATTGCTTAACATTTAACACTTCCTCCTCCAAATTATATTTTTCCTTCTTAACATGCTTACCAACTTTTCCCATTGAAAATGATTTTAACTCACCTTATCCTTGCACTTGACTATGATTCCACTACAATGATTTACCTTCATTTGGCAGCTTCACGTGCCTTCACTCTTCCTTTGATGATTTCTCCTTCAACAACTGTGTTGAATCTATCTTTCACTGATTCTTCTTTTGATCTCTTTGAGATCTCTACTACCTTTACTTTGATAGTTTCTTCAAACTTCACCACTAGCTTTGGTGATAGTTCATTTTCTTCTACACCTGCAACCTATTTAACGGCCTACAACTTCCTTCACTGACAGCTTCTTTCTCCTTCATAGCGGATCACTTTTACTTGGCCTTTTCCATAGCCTACATCTCTTTGATTTGCAAATCCTTCAAACTTGGGAAAATCTTGAATAATAAAAAAACAAAGTTTGATCCTTTTGCAGCAACTTCACCTTTGACTGGGAAAACTTTTCAACTCGGCTGATATCTCCCTTCAAAGATAAACATATTAAAAAAAACTCCTTTTCACCAATTGACTCTCCTTCTGCAAACTTAACAATCTACTGCCACCTTATCTTCTGCAATCTTCTTTTAATTCATGTGACATGTACTCCTTTCTAGGTGACATCTTCAAACAGACACTTCAGGTAATGACTTGGACTTTGGTCAAACACTAGCAACTCTCTCTTTCTCCATGCAGGTGGTTTAGAACTATGACTTATTTATATGTGACTTTGTTGGCTCCTCTAATCTGTAGAGATCTTCAATATTTTCCTTGTGGCTTTTAAAACTCATGTCTCTCAGATCTACAATGACCTTTAATAGTGGCTTCATTTAGAATGACACTCAAATACTTGACTAGCACTTCTTTTCCAACAACTGCAACTCCTCTCTCATTAATAAGCTTCAAGAGAGTGACCTTAGACCTCTCCTTTCTATGGCCTCCTTTCTTGTCCTTTGGAATTGGCTACTGAGCAATCCCTTTGAAGTAGGCGATTCCAAAATCTCCTCTGGCAGGGTTCTTCTTTGAATGATCTATGCTCAACATTGGTGCAACTTCTTTAGAAACTAACGACTATGATCCTCCTTTTATTTGCTCCTTTATGGCTTTCAACTAAAAAATTTAAAATAGCTTACCTCTTTGGTAGTCTTCCTTGGTGTGGATGCTCAATTCTTGCCTTAGTTGTGAGCACTTTTGATCTACAGTCTTCTTTTCACTGGTAGCAAACTTTGCAGTGGCTTTAAACTTTTGATTGCCACGGCTTAAACATCTGTGGTAGCTTGCTATGTGAATAGAGGATTTTTACCGATCTAATCTTTTCCAAACAACTTTCAATGGTTCCTTGGCAACAACCTCTTTATGATGAAATGGAAACCGCAAATTTACTGTCATGGCTTGACTTGGGTGGACAGCGATCAAATCTCTTTAAACAATTGTGGCTTTGAAACTGCATAAAACGAGTCAAAGTTGTAGATTTTCAAGTCTAGGTTGTAGATTTTCTGAGTAAGATTGAGAAAAGTTTTCAAATCATTCAAAGTTGTCAAAGTTGTCATCATGCATTAGAGAACCTTGGAGAAGACTTACAAGTTGCAAACTAGGGTTTCATATTCAGAAATCACTCAAGAAAGACAGAGCAAACATAAAAGAGTAGGATTAGAATTTGAAGCTTCAAAAAGCCTAACTGGATTGATTCACTACTTCTGGTGAATTAGTCCCAGTTCCAATCAAATTCATATTTTTGCAGATTCATATTCTTGCACAATTTTCCAGAACATGGACTAATTCGTCTAGCTTGGAAAATGAGTCCCACTCAGAATTGACGTCAGATTTTCTAGTGTTTCAGACCTCCTTGAAGCTATTTTTAGATTTCTAGGTGCACTCATTTTGTTCTATAGTATTTTGTGTTGTTTCATTTGCATTTCTAGGTCATTTAGTGAAGCTTTACATTGAATTATGGTTTTACATTTCATGTTGCATTTCAATGTCTTTTTCAAGTTTAAGCTTGGTGGTGAACCCCTTATTAGTTTGCATTCATCCCTTAGGACAACCCTCTTGGAAGATCTCCTTCTCCTTTGAATTGATATCTCAAGGGTTATCCTTGAATGAAATTGGAAGAGTGGGTGTGTTCTATGTCCTAAAACCATATGATAGCACCATACCACATTTTCATCATTTCACTATTGACAAGGTGAAGAAGCTCACACTAGTCAATCATTACCAAAAAATAAACTCTTAATTGGGTGGAGTAACAAAAGTGGCTCAACTTTCAACTAGTAAAACTAGGTTACTAAGTTTGAGGGTCATTCCCAAAATAGGATGCCAAATCCACTTTTTGTTACACCTTGAGAAGTTCCAAAACTTATCCAATTTCTCATAGAATTGTAAATATTTGGTTAGTTTGATAAACATATAGATATACCATGTCAAAATCAAATAGCATCATTAGTTCATAAATATCAATTATTTAATAATTGTTTCAAATGGCCATTTAAAGTGTTTAAATCTATTATATTGATAATTAAGTTCTTATGATAATCCAAAATATGGGGTGTAGACATACTTATCAGTTCAAGGTTTTTCCTTCATCCAAATTACATCTAGACAACATGTGAGTAACAAAATAAATTATAGCATTTATGGGGATGTGGCAAAAACAAATTCTCTCAAAGAGGGAGAAAATGTAGAATCCTAAAAATTGAATAATTTGCATTTTCATCTTATCATCCTCATCAATTCTTTTATTCATATTAATTAAATAAATTTTAATTATTTAAATAAGCTAATATCCCCTCTTTTCATTTATAATAATTAAATAGTTTTTAATTATTTAATTATCTTTATCTGTTTTTTAGATTCCAAGAATTAGGTAATCCCTTATAAACTACAATGTGCTTGGTAAACATTTTCATATGATTGGTGATGATAGCAAAGCACACCCTTTGATACCATTGGGATAGGGGAGACTAGACCTAGTGACCTCTTTTCCTGTAATTGGATGCTATAGTCAATTATATTTATCATTTTATCATATCTATATCAATAAAATAATTTTTAATTGTTTAATTAATTTATCCTTTATATTTTCCCTTGAACATTAATTAAAATTAAATTCAAATTATCTTTGGTTCACAATAATTAAATAATTGTAGACATGCAAAATTAGCATCATTCATTTTATTAGGTCATATTCATCCATTTAGCAAATAAATAAAGTTTATTTATCAATCTCCTAAAGTCATCAGTTTAAATTAAATAAATCAACTTGATTCTAAACATCACCCTCCTTTTAATTAAATAAATGAAGCCTTTTATTTAATTAAATCTAAAATCACCTTCCATCCTTTTCTCATTTAAATAAATCAAATATTCAAGTCAAAAAGGTCAAACTCACCTAGTCCTCATTAAGCTAATCTAATCCTAATTATCCTAACCTAACTACCCATGCATTCTCTAGATTTTTCCACTTGCACAAATAAATCAATTTATTGATTTATTAAATCCAACATTTTCCATCAACATGGCAATTATGAGGAATATTCCCTCAAGTTTGAATTCAAAAGCAAGTTGAAATGTACATCCAATAGGGCAATTAATAGGTCTTACATGTCTCTTGCACAAGTCAAACTAAGCATTAACTCTCATTTTCAAATTTGAAATCTCCCTCTCTTGGGCACATTTCCCAAATCTTGCACATCCCTCAACCTATGGCAAGCTGACAAGTGGCCTCTTTTCATTGGTCTATTTTTAGTCTCACATTCATCCATTTGGCCAATCCTCATCAAGAAAATCCATAAATGAAAGGCTTCATTCTTGTTCAAATCCTCCACAATTTGATCCACAATCTCATAAAAGGTTACTCTCTTCATTTGAGAGCTAATCTTGCCCATCTTCATAGTATCTTCATATCAATTTCATCATTGAGCTTAGCAAAGGATTATGAAAGGGCTACTTTCCACAATAGCACCAATCCAATATGGGATAGGTTTGAGCATGCTTAGTCTTTTGGTATTTCATCACTTTCCTTATTTAGCATGATTCAATATCTCATATGGATGCTTGATTTGTTGTATTTGAATTGAACTTATTAATAATGTTCATTGAAGTTGAAATATTTGCAGGTTTAGCAACCACATTATGGCACTAGAAGGAGGACAAGCCTCACACTAGCTTGTTTGTTATCTTAATAAATTTCACAATATTTCATTGCTTAAAATGCTATATCTCAGATCTTTTTAAATCACTGTTTTAAAGAGAAAAATCTATGCATTGACCTAACTTATCAAGCCTATTGCAAATTGATGTTCTTCACATTTGCTAAATCTTGATTTGATTTGAAATACCTTTTCTAGGTTGTGCATATGAATGTTATTTTAAAATTATTTCTGGATTTTATGGATTTGCGTAGCAAAAGAAGCTTGGCCTGAATATTTAATGATCAGCACTTTAAAAGTTTGCAATTTTTCTAACGTACTTGGTCTATACAAGTTTTTAGACTGCAAATTTAGCCTTATTATGTAAGCTATTAAATAGATGTTTCTTTTTTAAAAGAAATCTTTCAAGATAATGCCAGTGGCCAGTGGTAGTAAATGTATCTTGCCAATTTATTGTTTTAAAGCCTCGTTTAGTCGTTCAACTTCTACTCCCTTATTTTGTTTTGTTCCTCAAATGCACAACTGATCAAATTTTTCCTTCTCAGGAGTTAACTTTCGGTTGAAGTCTACTTGATGGATGTGTCCCGCCCAAGATTTAGCACTGGCAAGATCTCTATTTAGGCGGCAACTTTGTTTGACTCAAGAAAGTAGATGAGGTTTCTTGTACCTATATTAAACTCGCTGCTACACACAGGCCCAAAGAGTAGAACTATATTGTGGATACAACCATTTAGCGCTCTTGTTTCAATGTATCCCTATGGATAATTTATTATCATCTCTGTCCATTTGGGATCGAGCCATTCCAAACCACATAAGATCGAGTTATACATATTAAAGATCTACTCTTCCTGTCAATCTTCGGTGCCTGCCCTCTCTTACGTTTGTCATCTCAACTGGTCCATAGGTTGATTCCCAATTTCATCAGATAGCTAGTATTTAATAAATGCTATCCATGAATCATGCCTACACTACAATCATTACATTTCATGTGACTACATCTTTGTGAACCATTCTGTCAAATAGTTAATCACACTACCCACCAATGCACTCGGTCCTTGTGTGATTAGTCTTACTTCCTTTCAAAAGAGTCAGGCCCAGGGCAGTGTTTAATGCCTGTCCTTTCACAGTTTCTATCCATGTGTATGTATAGGGTCCTTGAGTGAGTTGGCCAAGACATACTCCGATGGTAATCTGGCTATCAAATTAATGTTTATGGCAAGAAGTCTTGAATTTTTTGTTGTGAGTTGTCTGAAAATCTGTTGACAGATCCGAGCAGAGACACATCAAAAGTTGGCCATACCAAACTTGAATATCAGAATACAACTTGTATATATAATTTAGATCGATGCCCTCAATGGGTCCTACAGCCACCTCATGCCACCTCATGCAACTTGCAACTACTCACTAATATCCAACTCTTATGCAGCGTAGCCTCTAATCTGTTATGTGTTTATGGTATCATCGGCCTCTATAAGATCCACTTAAGCGGGTTTTGAGATTTGTTGAGGGTGGGATTTGTCTTTCACAATAAATGGAAATCCACCATTTCCTGCCCAACAATGACTAAATGTATTTTCCTTTAGGTGTGTGACTTATTTGTGAATGGGGTGTGGACACATGACACTTTGGAAAGTGAATGGTTTGTGTAGGAAATAACACGTAAGCTAGGAAAAAGGAAAGCACACACGTAGGTTCATTAAATATATTCTAAAAGAAATATGTGTTGTCCTCCATGCAAGATTAGATTGAATCTTTATTTTCATCTTATTTATTATGTGTGATATGCTCATATTAGGGGCTAGTTTAAAATGCAAGTTGAGGAAAAGTTTGTTTTATTTAGCTTTCGGGTATTTGAAATCTCTCAACATCCTTAGTGGGGAAAAAGTGAGCATTTAAAACTTTTTGCAAATTAAAGATTTTGGGGGAAGGGTGATATTAAACATGAATTAAAAGTTGTATGTATCATGATCACAAATTTTCTGTGTGTGCACATATTTTTCATGTCTTGGTATATACATTGAAGCCAAAGGATAGATACAATCATCACATCCTATAGGTATCCAATGCACTTTAAGTATGATTGTTTGGATAAAAAGACATCTTAATGTTCAAACTATGTTTAAAGTTAATGTATAGGAGATTTGGTGGGTCATCTTATTTCTGATAATTTTATGTTGATAGGTGAAGGTTAAAATCAAGCATTGGAGTTGGACAAAAATGAGGTAAAGCGAAGAAGGATAATGAAGGGCAACAAAGGTAGAAGAAGGAAAATGAAAGGAGGAGAAATGAAGATGGCATTTTGAGAAGATTAAAGTGTTTTTTAACACTTTAATGTTTGTTTTAAACATTTTTCATGAAATCGTTATCTTATCATTCTTAGGACACTAATTTTCATTTGGTTTTAAAAAGATTTTTTCTATTTCTCCTTGCAAAGACTAAAACGAACTTTAGGATCACAACTTACTAGATTTTGTTTCTTGGATTAACAATTGAAAAAAGTGTTTCTCATTCATCTTTTGGTGCTTAAAAAGAACTCACATTTTTCTTTGTGGATTTAAAAAGAACAAGTGCAAACTTTGCATTTCATGAAAGCTTACTTAAACTAAAGGCATCGAAAAAGGACGTATGTGCTTCTCTTGTGCTGTATAGCGACCTTGAGAATCAAAAGGCATTATTCATGAATTTAGGGTGAGATAAATCAATCTTCTCCACATTTTGATTTGGATTTAAAATTGAACAAGATCTTGTGTGAGTGTGAGTGGGTGCATTATCGTGTATATTCTCTCTCTTTGTTGTCATCAAAGATTGATCGAGTTACATATTTTGTCTTTACTCACTTTTGTTTATCCTAGAGGGCCTGCCTTGGGGAAAAAGTACTCACCCAAGGGAATGACTCAACCAGTAACACTCCAAAGCCAAGAGTATTTCCAGCTGGGATATAAATGTGGATTTTGGAAGAAACACCAATATCGCGCGGTTGATTCTAACAAGATGGATCTGAAAGGGGACTCTTGCCATATGGGCCAATCTCCACGAACGTTAAGTCCTTATTATAACCCATGTGCTAGAATTTTCCAAAATCCTTAATCTATTTGTTGGTGCAAGAACGGTCATTGTAAAGCCGCCCCACACTTTTACGGTCTTTTAGTAGAAATGGAAAGCATGCCATGGGAGTTTCATGGGTGTTGATGCTTGGCTGCCCTGATTGACATTAATGAACCGTGGATGGGAGCCAGTGGGGTCAAGCATCTAACCATTTTCTAAAGATAAGCGTAGCTAGACTTGTCCAAGTGGGAATCCAACAAATATTGCCTTACACATCCATAGGGTTTGTAATTGTTCTTGGTTTGAAAACACGGTGCTTTAATCGAAAACATTGGAAAACCAACATTCAACATGAGCACCAAATCTCAAACCCTTTAGGAGAAGCAACTATCCTTGAACAAATTCACATGTTATTGCTTGCCCTTGGGATTTATATCCTTAGAGGCTTCTAAAAATTTGGATTTCATCTGAGTTTGCTCCTACTAAGCTCAACACTAGGAAACCTTTCTCTTGATTTCCTCGATTTCTGCATAATGCATTTTGTGGGATGAAAGAAAATTAGGAAATTGGACATTCAATTTGAAAACTAAGCAAGAAGTGTGTTTGTGGTAAAAGCAATTCATTAACCAAGATTAACTCAAAGTGGACCCCACACATGTGCTTGTTTATCTTTTTATCATCTTTTGAGCAAACATTGGTCTTTTGACTTGAATTACTCTTAGAGAAAGGCATGTTCTTCAATATCTTGGCATAGTAAACAAGTTATTCCTAGATTCATTTAGGATCAAAGTCAAACACTTCATCCAAATTCAAAACACTTATCAAAATCCATCCCACCGAATAGCTTTAGAGCTTTGGAAACATCATTCTAGACTTAGGTAAGTCATCAACATCAAAATCACCTCATTTAGTTAGATGTATGGGAATGCATCCTTTCTCATACATTTAATTGAATTAGTAATCCTTTGAACAAGTTTATCCTAAGATCACATCTAACATATTAGGGTTTACAAGTCCATTATCCAAATCCAAATCAAAGAATCAAAATCAAGTCCTAAGTCTAGCATTGATACAAAGTCCCTAACCATTCAACACTCATATCATTTACACCTTTCATCCTTCATCTCGTCATTGGTCCTAAGAACCTTAGAGGTCACTTTTGCAACAAGGTCAAAATGCAAGATGAACATGGAATACAAACTTGATCCATATATCATGAGTAATCCAAGTCAACTAAGCTATCAAATACTTACAACGTCGATTGATTATCGACATTCACATCTATACAAACTGTACATGGGATCATTACCTTGGAAAATGTCAATAGTACAACAAATGTGAGTATTCCCAAATCAAAGTTTGGGACACCTTTCCCAATGGTAGATTCAAATCTAATTCCAAACCTACAAATCCACCAACCGAAAAATCAATGCATGAGCCTTCAAACAAATAGCATCATCCCACCAAATAACTACATGCCAAATGAGAATGTACCAAGTACAAGTTTTCCAAACAAGAATCCAACAAAATTTGCGATGGATACATTTGCAAATCATACGAATATTCCAAACATCAACAATGGTCAATTTCAACCCATCATGCCAAAACTAAGTGTCATCCCAAATCATAACATTGTCCAAAATCAAACACAAGTACACACTCCAAATCTGCTTAAACAAAAGCCAAATCAACTATGTCAAGGGAGTCAAGATTGAAATCAAGAACAAATTTGGTGAGATCAAATTGCTACACTTACCAAAATAGTTGATTCATTGTGCCAAGAGACATCCCCACCACCATTACCCATATCAACATCATTCCTTGGTTTAGGGCTTCCCCCTTTTACTAGCACCAATCACTCCATTCAAATCAATCCACCTAACACCAATCAAGCCATCACATCAAATCCTTTAAATATACCATCGAAATCACACCAACAGATGGTATCTAATCAAATGACAACATCAATCCTGACAAATCAAAATTTGGTCCCCCAAAGACCTATCACCTCGGTCATTCCAACCATTCCTATCACCTCGATCAAACCCATCATATCACAAACCACTATGATCACTGTATCTCAAGCACCCATCACTACATCCAACATGATCCCAATTCCACCACCAGTATCACCAAAACCAAATGTAGCAAGACAATATAACATTGCGCTAAAATCTCACCATGCCTACCAAAAGGCCATCCAACAATATCTAGCCATGCAACAAGCAACACAAGATCAACAAGTACAACAAGCCTCTCAAGCTTCCCAAGCCTCTCAAGCTACCCAACAAACACAAGCACAAACATGAAAAATGATAACAATTATGGATAATGATGAACATTCAACCATTGGTAATAGCATTGACAATCTCCCCACCACAATTGTTGAAAGAAATGATCAAGATCTATCCGTCAAAGAGCACATTGAAGATGTTTCTGTCTTGTTTGAAGACCAAATCAACACACATCAAGAGTCATTTTTCAATCATGATCAAAATCCACCAACAATACTCGACAATGATCCAATTCAAGAAGTGTCAACATTATTTGACCTTATGGTTGAAGACATTGGAAATCCCTCCACCACAATTGTTGAAAATAATGATCAAGATCTAACCATCAATAAAGATGTTTTCACCTCATCCAATGAGGCATTGACCAATGATCATGTTGAAAATGTCTCTACATTACCTAATGAGTTAGAAGGCATATCTCAATAATTTATTCTAAAGCATGATCAATATCTCTCACCAAAGTCTAGCAATGGTCCTTTCCAAGACATATTAACATCCTTCAACCTCATGATTGCCGATATTGAAGGAATCTTCAATTCAACACTTGATCCTGATTCACTCAAAGATCAAGAAGATATTAAGCCACTTCCCATGCCTAATGAAGATATCCAAGAACCATTTATAAGCATTCCATCCTTTGAAACTGACCCATATCAAGAACTTGATCCAAAGCATGATGAAATGAACTCCAAAATCATTCAAGATCAAGAATTTGTATCTGCAAGATACTACAATGATCTAATGGACACTTTCCTATCTATACATAATGCACATATTCATCCATCTACCCATGAGATGCTTTCTATGGATAGACACATAGATGATCTTCATTCAAAACATGATCCCTTTACTCCTGACATTATTACACAAAAAGAGTAGGTTGTTGATTCCTATAGTCAAACTGAATTATCAACATCAAGATCAGATATACCCAAAATTTAGACTAAAGACATCATGTATGAAGATATCCAACATTATCCACTCAAGGAAACAAGTTAGATAGAACAGGATATTCCAGAGTTAGCAGAGCAGCAAATCAAACTAACGTCATCTACGATGGCTATCTATCAAAGAACGCTTATCGAACAAGACATCTTAGAATAGGTAGAATCAAAGCAGAAAGGTACTACTACCACAATACTGGGGGCAACTTTGTCTCAAGCAAATGTCAACATAGGGAGCATGAAGAATCCTTATGATGAAATCGATGCCAATACTACAACCAGTCACATCATGAATCTTCATCCACCCATCACCCCATCCACGAATTGGGACCAACATCAAAGGAAATATTTGAATCAAAGTACGAAGAATGTTATCAAAGCAAAAGAAGCTGAGAAGCATAATGGAAAAATCAAATACAAAAGGATACCAAAGAATACAAAGAAAGATCATCCCTATCAAACTCCATCAGTCAAAGAAACTATGGGGCAAAATAAAAATGGAAAAGTATCCAACAAAAATGTCCACAAGAAAAAAAGAAGGCTTTTCAAGTGACGTACAAAGTGTATCAAGCAGCTGGTCCTAATTCCATTCACACTTCTGTATCCACCCATCATTGCTCATCTTCCCAAGTTTGGAGAGTCAAAGGCTCCAAATTGTCAACCAATCAATCTCTTATCCCTAAACACACTCCATCCATGCCTCCCCACATGATATCCAATTCTCACATTGACCATGTATTGGCAACAACCCTTCATCATAAGGATTCTAAAGGCACTCTATCGCGATGTATGCATAAAGACAAAGTTAACCCCGATATCAATGAAGTAGATCAAGAATACCAAAAGTTGCATTCAAGTGCATGTATCTTAGCAAATAAACTTCTTCAAGCAGGATGCTGATGGCACATTATGACAAAAGCATCTACATCAACACCACTAGGTGGGTCAGCATGAATCTTTCGAAAAAATTAAAAAAAAAAAAGAGAAAAAAAAAAATCAAAAAAATGATTGAAAATAGTAAAGAGAAAAAAATCATCCTCTAGTGAAAACCACTATGGTGGCACTTTGGGCAAGACCATGATGAAAACTTGACAAATAGGCATCATGTGTGGACTTGAGTATCTACGTGTGCCACTTCAGGTGAAAGCATCTCATCCCATCCGTAATAAATCAATCATTCCATCCATTTTATCCATAATAAATCCATGCATACATGAACCATTTATCCAATCCATTTTCATATATCTACATCCATCATCCAAGTTATCTTGATCTTGATGAAAGTTTGGGGCACTCTTTATGCTTGCTTATGGTAAACACCTTGACATGGGTCAGTTTCATTGATCCTATCCCATGCAACATTATCTGAGCCATGAAGCATTATCCAATGAAGCATTCCTTTATCTGAACACCTTATCTTATCGCAAGATAATCCTTGGCATCCTTTGCATGCTTATCGTATCCATCCATCCATAAACTTATCTGAGCATCCAATCATGGCATTCCATACATTGCTAGACAATGGGGGCAGATATTTACATCTTGCTTCGAGAATAAATCTTGATCTATATCCTCCAACTTATATGGTGATTTGAACATTGGAAAATGTAGAATCAAATTGGTCCACCACTTGTGAGCAAAAATTACAAATCACTAGCCCATGGCATATTTTGACAAGATATCAGTCCAAACAATCAATATTAGTCTCATCTAACGCACCCTTCAAATGTCACATCAAATCATTTGAACAACTTTTGTTCCAAAATCAAGCTTCATCAATCATGATCAATCAAATCCAATCAAAAAATCATCATCTCAGGATATCATTATGTTGCTTAACACTATCCTTGCATTTTTGTGCATCATCATCAATATTGATTAATCAAATCCTTGCATTGTTGTGCATCCTCAACAATGTTATCATCATCAATCCTGATCAATCAAATCCTTGCATTGTTGTGTATCCTCAACAATGTTATCATCATCATCAATCCATAAATTTGATCAATCAACCTTAGCTTGGTCTTCAACAAACTTCTAAATAGAGCATTGATATTGTATCCATATCCAAATTGTCAAAATCATGTGAAAACCAAAAACATCAAAACATCGAAAAATCAAAAACATCCAAAACATCAAAATCCGAAAACATTTGAAAAAACAAAATCCAAAACATTCGAAAAACAAAAATCCAAAACATTTGAAAAAAAAAATCAAAACATTTGTAAAATCTTGAAAATACCAAAAGCGACCCTCAAAACATTCAAAATATTAAAACATCCAAATATTTGAAAAAATCCATCCATCCCATTTCGCTTTCACTTGAAATAATCAATCATCCATAATAAACTGATCGTCGCCTTCATCCATTGGAAAAAAAATAGAAACAACCCCAACAATCAAAAAAAGCAAGATTCAAATGCAAAATCAAAATTAGAACAACAAACCGTTAAATGCAAAATCAAAATATTGATCATTTTCAAACATGTCAATCAACTTTATATCAATATCCTATCAATCAACTTATCAAACCATCATCATCCTATACAATACGTGTCCTAGGATATATCGTTCCGACAATGGGCATCATTTTGGATATCACCTTGGATTCTTACCTATCAAAACACATCCCTCTCATTGAAGGTATAAAGAACATTGGCTTGTTTGCGTACTTGATCTTTTCTTTTGATTTATCTTATTCTGCTCATTCCAAGGACCTCTCGATGATATCCGAACAAACAATTTAGAGAGAGAGGAATGGGGCAACGATCATTATCTTTTGTCTACTGTGCTTGTTGGATGTTCTTGTAAAATAACTTGGAAAATACTTTCTTTTTAGGTACATCCTAGCAAGGTTTCTATATGTCAAGTGTGAACAAGAATACTCCTATCTGTTTGTCAAGTCAAAGTCCATCGCACTAGGTACAACACCATCCTGGTTATTTATACCTTGATGCACCATATCTACGTGTGTAATCAAACATAAGGTAAGTAGCCCTTTTAAAGTCTCAATCCTTGATAAGAAAATCATCATCATCATCTCTAATAAAGTCTCATCAAATCATGGACTTGTGGGATCCTCTTATCATCATCTCATTTCTTCTTTGTGCTAACATAACATCACCAATGCATCCATCATGCATCCATCCTGCATCCATCCTGCATCCACAAACAATCAAAATTTGGCATATCATCCCACATGCATGTTCTGCATCATAATATGGATCTATTAGTCTAAGTATCTCATAAATCATCACATTTGCATAAATCATACATTTGAATAATCACATCATATCATCATCATAATATAGATCTGTTAGTCTAAGCATCTGCATAAATCATCCATTGCATAATCATAGCATATCACATCATCCATCTCATCCGTCATCACATCATATCATCATTTAACTTGTTTAGGATAATATAGATTTGTTTTTCTAAGCATCTGAAAACCATCTCATTTGCATCATCATCCATAACCATCTAGTTTGAACCTCTTTATTGTGAGATCGACCTTCAAATTGAATCATTTCGCTCGATCTCTCGAGGGCACAATGTACCAATGCACTTCTTTCTGCTGGGGCATCCGAAAAATCAGAATTTTTTGGAATTTTGATCGCAGAAAGTTTATTCTTTGAACCAATGCAACAAGTACATTGCTTCAAAGAGGGGCAAAATGTAGACATGCAAAATTAGCATCATACATTTTATTAGGTCATATTCATCCATTCATCAAATAAATCAAGTTTATTTATCAATCTCCTAAAGTCATCAATTTAAATTAAACAAATCAACTTGATTCTAAACATCACCCTTCTTTTAATTAAATAAATCAAGCCTTTTATTTAATTAAATCTGAAATCACCTTCCATCCTTTTTTATTTAAATAAATCAAATATTTAAGTCAAAAAGGTCAAACTCACCTAATCATCATAAAGGTAATATAATCCTAATTAGTCTAACCTAACTACCCATCACATTCTCTAGATTTTTCCACTTGCAAAAATAAATCAATTTATTGATTTATTAAATCCAACATTTTCCATCAACATGGCATCTATGAGGAATATTTCCTCAAGTTTGAATTCAAAATCAAGTTGAAATTTACATCCAATAGGGCATTTAATAGGTCTTACATGTCTCTTACATGTCCCTTGCACAAGTCAAACTAAGCATTAACTCTCATTTTCAAATTTGAAATCTCCCTCTCTTCGGCACATTTCCCAAATCTTGCACATCCCTCAAGATATGGAAAGTTGACAAGTGGCCTCTTTTCATTGGTCTATTTTTAGTCCCACATTCATCCATTTGGCCAATCCCTCATCTAGAAAATCCATAAATGAAAGGCTTCATTCTTGTTCAAATCCTCCACAATTTGATCCACAATCTCATACAAGGTTACTCTCTTCAATTGACATCTAATCTTGCCCATCTTCATAGTATCTTCATATCAATTTCATCATTGAGCTTAGCAAAGGATTGGGAAAGGGCTCTTTTCCACAATAGCACCAATTGAATATGGGATAGGTTTGAGCATGCTTAGTCTTTTGGTATTTCATCACTTTGCTTATTTAGCATGATTCAATAACTCATATGGATGCTTGATTTGCTATATTTGACTTGGAATTATTAGTAGTGTTCATTGAAGTTGAAATATTTGTAGGTTTAGCAACCACAATAATTTTATAATTTTATTTCATTATATAACACTCATTCCACAAGTTAAATAAATTAATCTAAATTTAAGTTAAATATTTATCAATTGAAATAAATTAAATAATATTTTATTTATTTCCCCAACTATATTCTCCTGAATTAAATAATTTTCTTTATTTAATTTCATATTATCTATTTACTAAATTATAACTCTTATCCTAGCTCATTTTTTCCTAGATCTTTCCATTTAATCTCCACCATTAATGAAATATAAAGTGGATCATATAAATAAAACCCTTTATTTGTACATTATGGAATAGAGTACATTATAAACTATCAATATCATTATCCATGGTATCTAGTTACCTTGGACCATTATTTTACTATCATACTATCATTGTGTTATATAGTTATGTTATTTTGAAGAGAAACCCATTTATCTAGTATTTGAGCTATTATAAATGAAACAGTGAAGAAAATTAGAGTATTTACTATGGTATAATTATTTTATATATCATTTTTTATTTTATTTTTATTATAGACTGCGAATTTATTTTCTTGCAATTCTCAAAGCTCCTAGGTTTGTGATTTTAGAATTTGAGAAAATCATTAGAGAATTTATTTGGAAAGGTAATATTGATGAGTAGAAAAAGGTTCATTTAATATCCTTAGAGGGAATGGCGTAAGAAAAATGCCAAGGGAGCCTAGTATTCATAATATAGTGAGTAGAAATAAAGCATTTGGTGCAAAGCATGTTTGGAAAATGTATGTGAATGCAAAACCCAAATGGTGTAGAATTTTGCAAGCAAAGTACTTGGATAATCGAGATCCCTCAAGAATTCTGACTATTTCCAACCCACCGAAAGAATCAGCAATGTGGAATTTTAATCACCACGTACATCTCATGGGAGGTGAATAATGAAGAGTATAAAATTTTGGAGTGATTCATGGAATGGTAATCCGTCTTTAGAGAATAATCCTGACCTATCTCACACAATGGAAACATTAAAGCATTCATGGGGTGGAAATTGTCTAGATTATGTGCAATTAGTTGAAGCTTTGTCAAGTAAAGTGATTTGGAAATTCATCTCAAATTCTTCTCTATTGACACAGTAGTGTAATGGGTTGCAAGTAATACTGAATCATCACGAAGTATTTCTCTCCATAAAACTAGATAGACTTGTGTGGGAAGCATCAAGTGATGGAAATTATATAATTAAACAAGGCTATAAGGCTTTATGTTATAAACTAGGTCAATCTAATCAAAAGGTTTTTTCCTTTTGTTGGGATAGAAAAACTTTACCAAAGGTTGGGAGCTTTGCTTGGTTGGATTTAAAAAGAGAATCCTAACAAGTGATCACTTATCAGAATTTAAAGTATCAAAACCTTTTAATTTTCCTTTGTGTAATGAGATTGAAGATGATGTAGATAACTTGTTTGTCAAATTTTTCTTTGCACAACAATGTTGGACTTTTTTATTGAACAAACTAAATTATTATACTCCTTTTCCAAATTCTTTATGGGATTTCTTCCAAAGTTGGCCAGTATTATTCAAGTCTTCCTTTTTTGCTTATATCTAGGAAGTGCTTCCATATTTAGTAACATGGAACTTATGGTGGGAGAAAAATCTATGTATTTTTAGAAAAGTATCATCATCAGCTGGAGTAGTACAAGGAAAAATTGAAAAAATAGTTTTTGAATTACTCAATAACTATATCCAAAAGAACAAGGGTCTAAACTCAGTCTTTACAAGTTGGGATGATTTCATTCTAAGGAATTGGAAGAGTATAAAGATACCATTCCCATGGAGTCTTTTATAGCCAAAATTAGAAAAAATTGACAGGAAACATGTTAAATTGAATTCCCCCCAAGATGGCTTCATAAAATTAAACTTCAATGGGCCTTCAAGAGGAAACCTAGGGAAATCAGGAGCTAGTGTTTGTTTAAGAGATTCAAAGGGTAAGATACTTGCAATTAGTTCAACACATCTTTCAAAAGGCTCCAATAATCTTGTAGAATCAAAAGCATTATTGATAGGTTTGGAAATTGCAATGAGGTTGGGCATTACACATTCACATATTGAATGTGACACCTTGGTGATCATAAATGCTTGTAAAACCAAAAATATTCAAAATTGGAACCTACAATATGTTCTTGAAAGAGCCTAAGCTTTGTTGGAAAAGTTTCAAAGTTATCAAATCACTTATACATACTAAGAAGGTAATAATCTAGTAGGTTGTTTGGAAAATATGGGGTACAATAACCAAGAATTTTAATTAACCCAAGACATTAGCTATCTTCATGATTACCCTCAAGTAGATGAAATTGCAAAACAAGAGATGTCAAATTTTGGTTAGGCTTTTCTTCCAAACGAAGTTGTGTGCATTCTGTATAATTATTCCTTCTTTCTTGTCATATCTTATAGAGCATAAGGAAATGATTGGAAAAGTTTGTTTGAAGGCATGGTGTGTTATATCCAATAATAGAAAATAGGGGTATTAGCAATAATCAGATGTCCTACATTAAGAAGTTCCCCTTTTAAGGAATGAATTCGAACATCAAAGCCCATGTGATGAACTACTATCATGATAAGATTAGGGTTAATAAAATTATCAATTAATTGTATTATCCTCAGTAAAGCATTATTGCAAGTAAATCCCCACATGCATAAAGAGCATTCACAAACAAGATACTCTACTATAATGAAGAATGCAAGGTCCATATGTTATTAGTGGTTATAATATGTCTTGGTTTCCAAAGATTATAAAAGGATTTTGAATAGCCTCACAAGTTGTAGCAAATGCATACAAAGGCTAGATATCCTCCATGTGGCACTATTTCTGTTGTTTATAAACTAACATGTGTTCTTTACAAGTACATTTTTAATTATGAAAAGACATGGTTTCATTTTCCTCTTTTTTCAAGCAAGGGAATATGAATGATTTTTCAGAAAGGGCTCTCTACCATGCACATAATTCAATTGAAAAGAATTTCATATCTAGAGGTTGTAGATTTTAGGGTTCTTTTAACTATGCTATTGATTAATTCTCTCATTAAAGATCATGTGCTCCTTTGGGGTTGGTTTTATTTAAGTCACATTGTTCTTCAGTGTTTATTTGTCGTTGTATTAGCTAGGTGTAACAAAGTGGAATTTTCTAGAAGTGAAGAGGAAAAGGCCAAAGTAGGTCAAATTGAAAGCATCAGTTTTTGTGTTACAATGGACTATCAGCCATGGAACTTGAGAGTTAAATTGAAAGTGGAGAAGTGGGAGAGACCTTTTGAAGGTTACTTAGCTCAAGAAGATCTAGCAGTAATGTTTAAGCTCAACTGTCCTCATATTGAAGACTCAGTGCATACAATTATTGGGTCCAAAATTGAGGATAATTATGCAACCCTCTCAGATATTGTCTATTTTCTATTCAAACCTAATGAACTTTTTTCAGTCTTTGAAGGAGCTTGAGAAAATTGCAAGAAAATTTGTTAAAGAATGATTTTTGGAAGAAGATGCTTTGTAATTGGTTGTTCAAAACTACAATAATTTTAAGGGTAAAGGGTTTATTTGAGGGATTTTTCCTCGATAATTTCTCACATAGCACCAAGTTTTTCAAGAGATATATGATGGTTTTAAGTTGGAATTTGAATATGAAAATGAAAATATCTTCTTCAAATCCTTGAGTAACAATTCCCAGCTTATTTCTATTTCTTTCCTTCAGTTGCATGAATGTGTGTTTCTTGTTCCTAACCCTCACATGTATCAGTTTCTTATGGAAAACCAAGTGTTCATTGTGTCAGGTCTACAACCTTCACCAAATACAAAGTTTCAAGGTAACCTTGTTCTAGGGTGCAAGAGAAAATTTCAATATTTTGATGCAAATTGGGATGAAGACAAAATTGGTTATCAAGAAATATAGGGAGAAAATCATTTGATATGAATGGATGAAGATTAGCAGTAGAAATTTTTAGTTTTAGATGTTAATTTTGGGTTTCTTGTTTAGAATTTTGGGTTTGTTCAAGAAATATGGGGTTGTAAATATTTTGTCATGGGAAATATCTTCTATCTACATGCAATGTAAATGTTAGTACTCAGGTCTAGTATGACATTTACATAAGGTATAGATAATTTTTTTACAAAACTATTATTAGATAGTATTTTGCTAGCAAATTTTTTGGTAGATTATTGATCCAATGAATTTGTAAAATTATGCTTTGAAACCCTATTATTGGGATGATTTTGCAAGAATTTTGTATCTAATTGAGCTACAACTAGAGGTTTTCTTCCTAGTTCTTTCCTGCCAGTATCCTCTTTTGAATCAGGTTTTGTAATTTTTTTTTAATTATAATATAATATATTATAGTGGGTTGCCACTTTTGCTTAAAAATAAAATAAAATTTACATTTTTGTCATCAAAAATTGTATACATTAGAGTTAGGATTCTTATATTTAAAAAGTAAATGTTGACTATAAATAATATTTCTTTATAAATTACTAATGTTTTAAGAGGAGTCGAATGATGTCTTTTGTGTACCCTTTACAAAACTCAACTTTTCCTCTATACTTTTTTGATCTACCATTATGTATCTTGGCATTGGGGCCCAATGGGTTTCCCCATCCAAAAAGATATCCTCTATGTCAAAATTTGATGGTGGGAGCTCCAATCCTATGACTAGTAGATCTACTAAGAAAGTGAAAGAAGCCCAATCATCTTTTGGTGTTTTCTCTCAAGATGTTGGAAAAGATCCAATGTTCCCCCTTTTGGGGCATGATTCCTATTTTGTGAAAGAAAATTTGATTCCATTTTTGGATATACTAGTCAACAATGGTCCTTTTTCTAAGAAGTACTCTAAGGCTCCAAGAGCCTAAAATGTGTTTTGTGTACTAGATGACCTTGAGGTTGAAGTATCAGATGAAATCATGGATGAGAGTATTGCGAGACTCCAACTATCCATTGTAGGTAATTTTTTGTCTTTCAAAAATAATAATAATGAAGTGAGAAAATAGATTCACTCAAATTGGAAAATAAAAGGAGCTATGAGTGTTAGCTCTATGTCTAAAGGTTTATTTCTTTTTAGTTTTTTGAATCCTGAAGATTTGGTAAAGACTCTTACTAGAGGGCTATGGTATTTCAATAAAAACATCAAGAACTATTTATCTTTGTGTATGTGAAAGAATAGGTTTGAACCATCTATAGATCTTGGCTCAATTTCCTCACCTAGATTCAACTTCTTAGACTACATTTGGAGTTCTAGAATCAAAAAGTTTACCATGGCATTGCTAATTCTTTTGAGAGTATTTTAGAAATTGAAAAGGAAGATCTACAAAAATCATGGTTGTTTTTTTTCAAAAATATGTGTGAATATGGTTATTAATAAAGTCTCGTCCTTAATGATAACCCTAAAATCAAGATTCGGGTTATGGAATCAAGCTATAAAAGTTGAAAATTCTATTTTTTTGTTAGCTATGTAAGAGATTTAGACATTTTAGTCTCTTGTAAGACATAGTTTTTATAAAAGATAAAGAGATTTATAAGACTATTATCTCTCAACCTAAGGAAGTTGACCCTTTTGTAAATAGGAAAAAGAACTGAAGGCTCCCCAATGTTGAGCTCTTGATGCTATTGGAACTAGAGTAGTAACAAGATGTAGAAAGTGGAGAAAATAACAAAGAATAAAAACCACCAGATTCCTCCAAGGAGATTTGCCCTCAATCGCAAGATGATGTTGTGAAGACTTGAAGAAATAGGATAGAGGATACTAGGGCTAGGGAGGCTCTATGAGGTGGATTTTAGCAAACAAAAGGCCCTTGAGGGTCTCTCGGGTCATAAGAAAACCAAAATTTAGTTTAAAAAAGGCTAGGCATCTCTTGGCCACTATCTGACATATACTAGCTTCCTTTTTCTATTCTTCAATCAATATAATGACTTGGAATATTCAATAGTTGAATAGCCCTTTGAAACAACATATTATTAAATTCTCTATAATGGATCTAAAAGTGGATGTTCTTCTTATCCAAGAAACTAAATTGCCATAGGGGAATTTTTAAAAAAATGCTAAAAACATATGGGCTATGTAGCAACATTGCATTTGCAATGTGGATGGTGCCCTAGTGGCACTGCTACCCTATGGAATACTAGCAAAATTAAAGGAAACAAAGGTTATGATAGAAGAAAATGTTTAGACACCAACATGAAAGATGGGAGGAAAGTTTTTAAATGGAATCTAATTCATATCTATGCCCCTAATTCTAGGGATTCTAGAGGCCATCTTTGTAACTCATTTTCTACTCCCATGTCCAATAACCATATGGTCCATGGATGCTAGGTAGGGGTTTTAACATGTCACTCTATCCTTTAGACAAAAAAAGGGTCCTTGGGGAACTATTCAAATCGTAGGTTGAGACTCTTTTATTTAATATCTTCTAAATGCCTTCTGGACTTTGATCTCCAAGGATCCAAGTTTACTTGGTCATGTAGACACTAAAAAATTGTCCTAGACCTATAAACACTATTTTCTTCATCAAGCCCCTTCTTCCCCCATAATTAAATAATTTTAGTTATTTAATTATTGTCTAAATTCATGTTTCTTCTATTAATTAAATAATTTTAATTAATTAATTAATTCATTTCTTTCCTTTTATTTCTTCTTTTGATTAATTAAATAAATTTTATTTATTTAATTATCTACTAATTTTTCATTTTCTCTCACTTTTGAATTAAATTATTATTTAATAAAAAAGTCAACATGTCACACGTCTTTAATTAAATAATATTTTCAATATTTAATTATTCATTTTTCCTCTCCATTTAAATAATTTTATAATTATTTGAATTCCTCCTACAACCTCTTTTCTTATGCCAACCTCATTATCCATGTCATTCTTATTCTCTTGTCTCATTCATTTTTCACCCTTATTGAATTATCTTATAATTCAATCTTCACCATCCATCCTTATTATTGCCCTAATTTTAGCCCTACCCCTATTTCATACTATAACATTCAATTTTGGCCATTGATTGACATATCTTATTTGTTTTTAATCCTAACCCTTCATTTCAAATTTGGTTTTCTATGAAAGAGACCCATCATTGTCATTTCACACCAACATATTTTATGTTAATGACATATGCTTGGAATCGTGAGCAACCACATTCAAATATTGAACAACACAACATAATACATAGATTTCTTTTGAGGTTTGCATGCATTTGGTTTGATTTAAGCTATTTTTATGCATATTTTTGTTTCTTTTCATTTTACATGTATACATTTTGGCGAGCCCTTCCATCTAACCCTTGTTTTTTGAGCTCAGGTCAAGGGGTTTTTTCTATAGAGGTTTGGAGATCAAGTTTTGATAGGATCCCTCAATAAAAAAAAAGCCTCGCCATTAGATTAGAGGGTGAGAGACAACTTTTGACATATAACTTGACATATTTTGGTTGCATATTTTTACCCTACATCTATACATTCTATTTTTTTCTATAGAATAATTTATTTTTTTATCTTAATCAATTTCTTTCTTTTTTTTGAATTTTTCTTCAAATCTATTTTGAAAAAATGCAAAACAGCAAAAATAAGTATTTCGATCTTAGCAATGAAATCTTATTTTATTTGTGATGGGTTTTACCTTATTACATTATTTTATTCTCATAAAAAATTATTTACAAATATGATTGAAAATCTCTAAGAATAACTTTTATATAGTTTCATTAATGTTTTTATGGAGTTGAGTTGTTTTATTGAAAAAAAATAAAAAATAACTAAAACTTGTAATCTAAAGCATCCTAGTTTAGTTTAAAAGTTTTCAAAAATTATTTTTGTTAAAACCTGAGGCAGCTTTGTTTTAGTTTAAATATTTTCATTAAAATCTCTTATTGCATAGGTTTTTGTTGGTTTTTAAAAAATATTAAGATTTTGATAGAAAAAATCCTAAAAAAATTAACAACTTTTTTAAAATTTTATTTTAAAACTTGTTCTTAATTTTTTTTTATAAAAAATATTTGAGAAAAAAAGCCCACAAACTTTTATTAAATAGACATCAAACACCTTCCAACAAACTTCTCATCACATGGGACAAAAACTTGGCCATTTGGGGGCTTAAATTAGAGCCCCCTTTTCCTTTGCAAGTCTAAAAGGAATTGTTGCACAAATATGGGAATAAATTTTGCATAACATGTTGGATTTTCAAAATTAATAAGGCATGGGAAAGTTGGTTTAGAGATCTTTGCTTGGTATGGATGAATTTTCTAGATTATGCTCCAAATATCAGGTGCACTCATTCAAAGTCACTCTGTCTTTTCAACTTCAAATAAGTGATCTTGAGGATAAAAAATAAGTGATCTTTCTTTTTCTTTTAAGGAGGCATACTTAGAGAAGTGATCACTCTAGGGGATGACCTCTCATGTTCCAATGGAGTATCAAAAAGGTGGGGGTGAATCTAAAGGCATCCTTCTTAGAAGTAGAATATTATCAATCTTGGCTAAGTCCAAAAGATCTTTATACATTTGTGAAGTGAAGGTGGAGAGTGGGTTACCCTTAAAAAAGAATGGGATCTCATCAATACTCCTAAGGATTAGTTCTCTCTATTGGATAGGTTTCCTTTTGTTTTTTTCTTTCATTCTCGGCCTATGATCCTATTTGTAGGAGGCATGTGTATCATTTTGGTTTTAGTTTCTATGAAAAATTATCCTATGGTTTAATATTTTCTTAGTAGTTGGTTTGTAGGCTTTTGTTTCTACTTGAACTATTGAGCTTGTAAACATTTTCTTATACTTTGGTATTTTGTTTGGTATAATGAAAGCACTAAAATTTGAATGTAAAACTATTTACATCTCTTACCTTACCACTATATATATACAATTTAAAATTCTAAAGAAGCTTGGGATGAAATACAATTAAAAAATTTCATTTGAAGAAGAATTAAATTTTATAATATTGATTGAGTCCAATTTAATTAAATACATTTGATTCAACATGAACTATACTCTAGATTAATTAACTCATAATTATAAATGGTGAATGAAATAAAAGTAAATTCGTCTTTAGAAAGAGAGATAGAAGACAATATTAATATGGTATTGAAAGTTGTATATTTGAAGAATAGTTATAATGGATGTATATTTGTAAATCACTTTTAAATCAAAATAGTTTTGCAATTATGTTGTAATTTAATCAATATATGTAGGTGATTTTTTTGGCATCCATGCTATCTAATATTTGAAATGTATAACAATAATAAGTACAATTAAATAATCTATATTCAAATTATGATAGCATAAGTATTTAAACAAATCATTATTGTAAATAATAAATGTTTAAGAAATTATTAATTGTATTTTATAAAATTTGTATCCAAAATATTGGACATATGTTGTCATATAATTTACATTCTAATCTAATAAGTAAGTTTCTATTAAATTTTATCAATTAAAAAGACAATAATTTGCTATTCACAAAAATTGGTAGGTAGAAAAAGGCACACTTTCTAGTCCAAAACAAAAGACGTGATTTATTTTTTGGAATTACTGAAATCTTTATCTTGTGTTTAATTGTTATATGAATCATCATGATTGATGCCCTTTAGTTAAAGGAGCCTAAAATTTTTGTGTCTTTGAAACTAATATATCTTACATTTATATTGATAATCATATCAATATTTTAAACTTGAATTGAAAGTAAACAAGAGATCGATCAATAAATTATATGAATTATTTTAATTCTTATTTAAGATTTTGTGATACTTATTTTTATTTATAAATTATAATATTCTTTTGTGTAATTATTTATGTAAGTTTGTTATATAAACTATAATAATATAGATTTATGGCTGAGTTATTATAGTTGGTAGTGAAAATTAGGGCATACAATAGTGAATTGTTGGTGGTGAATTTTCTGTCCATGAATTACTGGCAAATTTTCCTAGAATGGAAAATTAGTTATAAGAGATGAAATCATGCAACCATTGTCAAAAAAATAGATTATATAATTCTACATATTTCCTTCCCTTGATTTTTACATTTCTATGTAAAAACTTTTTTGTCATAACTAAACATTTTTTTTTAAATAAATTGATATTTATGAAAAAACTAAGTATTAATTTGAAAAAATTCCAAAAGTCTTCAAAAATAAAATTTAAACAAAATCACGCCGCATGAGAGAGAGCAATCTAACTAATCATTAAGAAGAGTGAAAAGTAAGGCCGATACACTTGAGACAACTGCACAAATTATAATGCTCTCCAAGTAAATCTGGGTCACAAATAGGGTCACTTCTGATACACGGAAAATAGCATTTATTACATTAAAATCGCCCAAGAAGATTTGCGTGGAGCAAAAGTTAGTAGGGTTACAGATGCTCAGTGAATCCCAAGAGTAGCAAGCAAGATATTTCCGAAATATAAGCAATCACTGCTCTATATAAAATACTCTCTTCAATATTTGATTTGATGCAGAAGTAGTAAAATGAGTAGTTTTAGAGTGTTGAATTCTCTTTGGCAGGAAGTAAAATGAGTAGAGTTAGAGTGTTGAATTGTCTTTGGCAGGAAGGGCAGAGAACTGTAGGAAGTTCCATGCCCACTGGAGATGGAGATGGTGTTTCCGGCACCTGTTTTAGAATCTTAATTAGAATCTTAATGCTGCAAAATAGAGCCACTGTGCTGTGAAAATGGGCCACAATGCTGCTGGGAAGAACCACTATGCAGAGCCACTTCTCAGTTACCACGAGAACCACTATACTGTCCACAAACTGGGAGTGCTAATTACTGCTGCCACCAAAAAAAAAAGCCGAAGCATGCCAAAAGAAAACGAAGGTTGCCAAGAAAAGGACGGGCCAAACAGATCAGTTTGTTGCATCCACCCTACGGTCTTGATATTTCATCCTCAAAAGGATCAAAAGGACATCTGATGCTTCAATTTCATCCCTGCTAAAGTCTTTTATGCTGAGCAACGGGGGAATATCTTCACCCTCACTTAAGAGTATTAACGAAAAGAATAAAATAACTATTTAAAATAAGAAAAAAACTAAATATTAACCTAAAAACCCCTAAATTTTTTGAAAATAAAATATAAACAAAATTGTGCCAACATAGAACCTCCCTCTTATATGAGAGAGTGCAAGCTAACTAATCTCTAAGATGAGTGCAAAGACAGACCAATACACTTGAACAAACTGCAGAAAATTGAATGCTCTCCGGGTCATTTCTGATCATGGTAAATAACATTTATTACATTTAAAAATGTCCAAGAAGATTTAAGTGACGCTTAAGTTATCTTACATTTATCCTAGGACTGCCCAAGAGTATCAAGTAAGATATTTCCCTAATATAGGCAATCACTGTAGTATATGCAATATTCTCTTCAATATTAATTTGATGCAGTAGTAGTAAACTAAGTAATTTTACTAGTGTCCTTGCAGATGGTGTTTCTGGTACCTATTTCAGAGCTTTCATTTTTGCCAATTCTTTGTTTTCCTTTCTTAATTCCATTTATTTTAATAAAATTCGCAGGGCCAAGTTTAAGAAAAATGAAATGGATGGTAATGTCTTGTTTTCCTTTCATAATTCCTTCATGTTTCTCTGCAACACATTACCATCCATTTCGTTTTTCTTCCACTTGGCCCTGCAAATTTTATTAAAATAAATGCAATTAAGTAAGGAAAACAAGAGACAGAAAAAAAGAGTTGGCTGAAATGAAGGCTCTGAAACAGGTACTGGAAACACCATCTGCATTGGACACTAGTAAACTACTCAATTTACTACTACCGGATTTGATACAGTAGTAGTAAACTAAGTAATTTTACTAGTGTCCTTGCAGATGGTGTTTCTGGTATCTATTTCAGAGCTTTCATTTCTGCCAACTCTTTCTTCAGTCTCTTGTTTTCCTTTCTTAATTCCATTTATTTTAATAAAATTCGCAGGGCCAAGTTTAAGAAAAATGAAATGGATGGTAATGTCTTGTTTTCCTTTCTTAATTCCTTCATGTTTCTCTGCAACACATTACCATCCATTTCGTTTTTCTTCCACTTGGCCCTGCAAATTTTATTAAAATAAATGCAATTAAGTAAGGAAAACAAGAGACAGAAAAAAAGAGTTGGCTGAAATGAAGGCTCTGAAACAGGTACTGGAAACACCATCTGCATCGGACACTAGTAAAACTACTCAATTTACTACTACTGGCAAATCAATATTGAATAGAATATTGTATATAGTACAGTGATTGCTTATATTACGGAAATATCTTGCTTGATACACTTTGGATTCACAATGAATCTGTACCCCTAGGATAAATTTAAGATAATTTGTGCTTCACTTAAATCTTCTTTGACATTTTTAATTGTAATAAATGTTAGTTACCATCCATCAGAAATTACCTCATTTGTGACCCAGATTTAGTATGATTTTATTCTGAGTTCTTTTGAGACTAATTGTCTCTAACAGTAGAGATCATAGAAAAATTTCTGGTAGGCCATGTGAAATCGAGAGCATTCAATTTTGTGTAGTTTGTTCAAGTTTATTGGTCTGTCTTTGCGCTCATCTTAGAGATTAGCTAGCTTGCGCTCTCTCATATAAGAGTGAGCTTCTATGTCGCGTAATTTTGTTTATATTTTAGTTTTTAAAACTTTTAGGGTTTTTTAAATTAATACTTAGTTTTTTTTTTCTTATTTTAAATATATTTTTTTATTTTTTTCCTTAATACTTAAGGAGAGTGATGGTGAAGATGTTCCACTGTTTCTCAGCATAAGAAACTTTAGCAAGGATGAAATTGAAGAAACAGATGTCCTTTTGATCCTTTTGAGGATGAAAGATCAAGATCGTAAGGTGGATATAGCAAACTTATCTGTTTTGCCTGTCTTTTTTTTGGCAACCTTGGTTTTCTTTTGATATGCTTAGGCTCTTTTTGGTTGGTGGCAGCAGTATATTAGCACTCCCAGTTGGCGGACAGTATAGTGATTCTCGTGGTAACTCAGAACACAGTGGCCCATTTTCACAGCACAGTGGCTCTATTTTGCAGCATTAAACATAATGTAATGTAAAGCTATAATGAAAACAGCTATGTGATGTAC
>VDFB02367397.1:0-27183 GCA_007258455.2 Sequoia sempervirens
GGGGCTGCTACTATTAGGGAGGCTACTAATATCCGTAGGGCGTTGGATTTGTATCTTGAGGCTTCAGGGCAATCAATCAATGAAGATAAGTCTTCTATTTATTTCTTTAATACCTCGATCCCTATTCAAAGGCGTATTGCTCAAATTCTTCGGTTTCAGATTGGGACTCTTCCTCTATCTTACCTGGGGGTCCCGGTCATGGTGGGAAGACTTTCGAAGGAGTCATGGCAACCTATTCTAGATAAATTTTGTTTGAAGGTTACTCATTGGACCAATCGTTGGTTGTCCTTTGCTGGGCGGGTCCAGTTGCTGAAGTCTGTGGTCCAGGCTCTCCCTATTTACCGGTGTATGCTTCAGGTTGACCCGATGGGTTTTGTTACGGAGTTGGACTCTTTAGAAAGATAATTTTTATGGGCTGGTAGTCTGATGTCTTCCAAGTGGAGTTTGGTCAAGTGGGATACAGTTTGTTGTCCTAAGTAGCTTGGGGGTTTGGGGTTGAGGCATTCCTCTTTGTCTGGGATGGCGTTGGCAGCAAAGCTTTATTGGAGATGGTGCATGGAAAAGGATAGGATTTGGGCTCGGGTTCTTTCCTATAAGTATCTTCAAGGTATTCCTAGGGAAGAAATTCCTCGTTACCCCCTGTTGGGTAAGGGCTTGGTGGTTTGGGCTACCCTCAAGAAGGGAGCGGCACTTGTCAAGGATGGCTTATTTTGGATTTGTAGGAGGGGAATGGAGGTTCAATTCTGGTATGATTCTTGGGATGGGCACCCTCCCATCCTCTCTCAGTTCCCTGAATTGATAGCTTTGAGTAGGAGGTTCGAGGATGCTGGCTGGTCGAGGGTTAGTGATTTTAAGGTGTTTTCTTTCCAGGGTCAACTTGTGAGTGCTAGGTGGTCGAATCCTGAGGAGTGGCTGATTATGGGTATGGAGGAGGATTGTAGTTTTCTGCATAGTATTCTCTTGGGCGGACAGTGTAATCCTTTAAGGGACAGGGATATCCTTGCTTGGTCTTATAATCCTAAGGGGTACTACACGGTTGCGTCTGGATATCGGAGGTTATTGTCTTAGAGGTTTGAGGGGGAGGAAGTTTCTTGGTGGAAGAAGGTTTGGAATAGTTTTTCTTGGCCGAAGTGTAACTGCTTTGCTTGGATTTTGGCTTGGAACAAATTTATGACTTGGGACAAGATTCAGTTGCGCAGATTTCAGGGCCCGTTTATGTGTGTGATGTGTGGGAAAGGGGAGGAGGACTCTTCACACCTTTTCTTCCGGTGTCCTTTCGCCTTGCAGCTCTGGCATTCTTGGTGGAGTGTTTGGAGCAGTCCCTGTGTTCATGCTTCCTCCTTAGCTGAGTTCTGGTCTAGCTTAGGTAGGCCTCCCTCGAGGGCATCTTTTTTGCAAGATGTGTGGCTGGCAGGCCCAATTTTTTTGTTATGGCAGATTTGGCTTGAAAGGAATAGGAGGATTTTCCGTGGAGAGTTGTTGCAGGTTCAACAGGTGTGGTTCAGAATTCTTGGGATGATTTAGGAGACTATCCAAGCTAAAGGGGATGTGGAGCTGCCACTAGAGAAGAATGATGCTGAGGTGGTGGTCCGATTGGGTATCCAGGGGTTTTCCCCTTCAGTGGCTCGAGGTCAGAAAGGTGGTCGGGTGAGGCAGCAGGTCCAGCAGCAAGGATCCTGGTTGCCTCCCCCTGTGGGAACCTTGAAGGTTAATACTGATGGTTCCTCTAGGGGAAATCCTGGCCCAGCTAGAGTTGGAGGGGTTGGTAGGGACTCTTCTGGTTCGGTGGTGTTCCTATATTCCATGCATATGGGGACACAAACTATCAATTTTATGGAAGGTTGGGCGATTCTTTATGCCTTGAGGAAAGCCTATGAGCTGGGGTGGCGTAGGGTTATTTGTGAATATGATTCTCAGGTCCTAATTAACTTACTCAATCAGGGGAGGAGGTTGAATGTGAATTGGCAGTTGGATGTTCTGGTTCAGCAGATCTTGCAGGTTGGTATTCTCATGGAGAGGGTGTCTTTTGTCCATATTCCGCGCGAATGGAATAGGACAGCTGATTGTTTGGCTAAGTGGGCTTCAGAGAGGCTTGTGGACTAGAAGATTGATGATTGGGCTCAGATTCCTTCGGAGCTTAGCTCGGATTTGGAGAGGGTTCTAGCTGAGGATACTAGGGGTGCTAATTGATTTTTCTCTTGAGTTTTTGGGTGCTTTCTGTTCTTTCTAGGCTTTTTCCCTTGGCTTGATTGTATTGCTGGTTCCTATTATTCAATAAAATTTTTACCCCTTTTTATAAAAAAAAAATAAAAAATTTCCATTTGATTAAGTTGAATAGATGAATATGATTTTTGTCTATTGATACAAATGCTAAATTGGAGAGACTAATTATAAACATAAATGGAAAAATTTAGGTGAAGTAGAAAATTTGACATATTGCAAATCATAACCAACTAGGGAGGTATCTAGGAGGAAAGACAACCTTATAACAATCTTGATTCAAAACTTGATTAAAATCTAGCAATGATAATTGAAATCAAGAATGAGAGTTGGTACCTTAGAGAAAAGGTCAAAGAACAAAGTGGGTCAGTAAAGGAAGCAACTTATAAAGGAGAAGATGAAAAATAACATGATCTCACCACCCAAAATAAGCATGGTCAATTTGGAGACAAGGCCTGATAAGGAGAAAAGAAACTAAATAACTCTTGAAGTGTCTAAGGTTATGAAGAAGATGAAACCGCCAAGAATTTTGGAAAAAAATTCTTAGAAAAGCAAGTTGCAAGGAAAAAACTTGGACAATAAAGTAGGCTAACTAGACGAGAGCTCAAGTAGAGCAGTGTTTGGTCGAAGTTCAAATTTAAATTCCAATTTTCTCAACAAGAATAAATGTGTTTAGTCCCTTTATGATCATTTGAATACGTTATAGGGGTAATTAGATATGGAGGAGACAATGTTGCCAAATTGAAGGAATAATTAGAAAACCTTGGGAACAAAAAGTATTTGTAAGGTATACCTAGTGAGGATAAGTTAAGGTGAGTAAGAGTTGTTCAATTGAAGAGGGCCAAGTAAAAAGGATGTTCACTCCATGCAGTAAAATTAGAGAAAATAGATGGTTGCAAGAGTTCAACTTTTAAGATGATTTAATGTCTTAGAAACATGATCTCCAAGTCAAAATTTTCATCTTAATCATCTCATCCTAATCATCCCTAATTGCCCCAATTATCTCATCCTAATAATCCCTGATCACCCTAATAATTTATAATCATCCATAATCACTCTAATTATCCCCCTAATCATCCCCAATTATCCAATCCACTTCATCCCAACTATCCTAATCATCTCTATCTATCCCCAATCCATCATTTTAGGACCCTAATCCTAATTAATATTATTAATCTAATCAAGGTCCTAATCTTTATCCTAATCATCCTCCATTCGTTTATCCTCTATAATCCACATCAAAATCCACTACTCTTAATCTAATTTCAACATTCATCTTTATCCTAATTATCCTCTATCCATTATCATCCTTAATCCATATCCTTTATCATCATCTTAACCCAATCCCCTTATCAACCTAATCCCATCCCAACTAAATCCTAATCTAATCCATCTACCCCTCATCCAAATTCGATCACCTATTATCCATTTATCTATCTCAATCAAGCATATGATCCCCAATCCTTAATAAAACACTGTCCTTTGAACATAAAAATTTGGTTAAGGACTTAATCTCCTTCATATCCCCTATCCTTTCACCATCGTCAAAATCCTTCACCCAAAGATCCTAGCCCTAATATACTATCATACATTTCAAATCCAACCTTTCAATCAAAAAAATCCAGACCTTAAGGTGATCCAATCCTTAGTCTAAACTTGCTTAAGAACAGTAGTCTATGTTAAGTATAGTTATCAAATACCACAAATTCCTACTTAAGAACTTTGCCTATTTTAAGTAGAAATCAAATTCAATCAACTCTTACTTAAGAAACTGTCTATCTCAAGTATAGAGAATCATCCTTCATCATATTAAATTATTTTAAGGTCTTGGCATTTGATCCCAAAACATCCATAATCCTTCATCTTCCAAATTTCATCCATATCTAATCCCAATTCCCATGTAAGACATCACCTAATCCTAATCCAAAAACCACAAACATGATGATTTTTTTTTGTCAAAATGGTTATGGAAGTTAATGCATCCATGTCAAACCTCATTCCTCAAACCATATCATCCAATCCAACTCAACCCCATTCAATCTTTCTATTGAGTACACGGTGATACTGAGAGGGGGGGGGGTGAATTAGTATCTAACAATCTTTTACGCTTCAAAATTTAACCAATCACAATGAAAACATTCAAGTAAGATCTAGTGATTAAGAACACAATGAGAATGTTGATTTATACAGAAACCCTTTCGGGAAAAACCACGACAAAATATTTCTTATATATTATTTGATTAATCTTCTTCTTTTTCTTGTAGTATCCAATCTACAATAGACTCTAATCTTCACTTGACAAAAATATAGGCTCCAACCTATTGGAGGCTTCAACCCCCACACAAATTGAGCTTCAACCCAGCAAGAGGCTCTTACCTCTATTTGATAAGCTTTAACCTATTTGAGACTCCAAAGTTTACACAAACTTAGTTCCAACCCAGCAAGAGGCTCCAACCTCTATTTGATAGGCTTCAACCTATTTAATTCTTCAATGCTGATATGGAAAACTCCTTTACCAAATTTGATTCAAATATTATCACTCTCTTCCTTTCTAATCCAGGATTATTATCATGCACAAATATTTCTCACAAATCTGATTACTATTAGTATGATCCAAATCATGCACACTTCTCTTTCATAAATTTGATCCAAATTTTGTCAATATCTTCCTCCAACTTGGTCACTATGTATATCAATTTTTCTTTATAAATCTTCTCATATATTTTTTATTCTATCATACATACTTTCTTCTAGAATAAATTAGAATTGCTCTTCATTTTTTTACCTCTTCCTTTTTAATATATTTCTCTTTTACTCAAAATTTATTCATTGAATTGTTACCTTTTGGTTTCCACTTTAACTTCTATTTATACCACTTCAATTTTCCAAGGGATGTATCTCTATGAGAGATGTGTCTTTTTGAAAGGAGATAACCATCTAAATAGACATGATATTTTGTTAAGAATTATTTTATTCTTAATCACTACCTTTATTCAAAAAATTGAGCGTTGCCCTTTTACATATTAATCACTGCTTATTAAAATACACTAACAACAACTTTCTTTTATGATATTAATTGCTCACCTTTTTCTTTAGTATATTCGTTGCTTTCTTAACATAGAGATAATTATTGTTCCTTATGTTATATATACTAATCATTCTTATTTATTAATCACTTCTTTCATGAATAAATTGCTCCTATTTATTATATCAATTGCTCCTTATTTAAATTTCTCACTTTATAACATATGAAATTGTGGCTCTAATTATAAACTTGATTCTTTATCTCTACTATTAATAATATTAATAGTTATCCATGGAATCGTTGATTTTTATATAAATTGTTGCCTTTGTTCACCTCATATCTTCTATTAATCAATGCTCTTTAAGATTAATCTTTGCCTTCTTTTAAAAATTTTGATCATTGCTTTAAATAATCTTTCATTGATGTCTTCTGATTGATATGTATTCATTAGAATATTTAATTAACTTGGGTAACTAAAAAATATTTATATATGCCTATTCATTAGACATCAAAGCATGGTTGACCAATATAGAGAAGATTAAGATATTTATTTTATCTTATTCTCATAGTGCAAGGAGTGTCAACCAATATAGGTGTAAATCTATCTTAAATATATGCCAATAGGCTTGGGAGGTCGACCTACATTTTTAAACCATCATAGAATTGTCTTTTGATCTACATTAAACACTTTTGACATCAATGACAATATTCTACCAATCTCCTATGCACCTTTGACATGAATGACAAAATTTCCAACAATCTCCCCCTTTATCATTGATGGCAAACATAGTTCTCCCCCTTTGACATCAATGGTAAAGGGATGCAATATAAATAGATCATGGAAACATCCATCCATATTATTTGTGGTTTATACTCACATCTATTATAATAAGAATATAATTCTCCCCCTCTCAAATATTCTCTTATGCTCCCCTTTCTCTAACACTCTATTCTTTGTTTTTATGTCACTTGGGTAAATTTTTTGGATCAATTTCTTAAATTTAAAAAATCAAGAGTTTATTTAGCTATCTCATTTTTTATACATCTTCAACTCTTCCTTCTCTATCCATGGTTGGTAAATGAAGGTCATTCTTTAGGCATCGCCATTCTCCTTTTCCTATAACTCTCTCTTTCTACAACTCTCCCCCTTTTACATTAAAGGTATAGGGACTTCCATCCATGCATTCTATGGTATTATTACATTAATCAGAACTCCTTCAATGTGAAGTTCAACATAAGCATCAACACAACCATCCAACTTTCCACTTTCAATTTCTTTTTCTTTTGCCAACATATGGTCTAGCAAAACTACAAGCATACTCTTAGGCAAAGACTTCTATGGACAATTCTCATCCTACTGTTAGGTTTTTAGAAATATCTCACATCAAGTTTAGTCTTACAAACATCTTTATCACAATTTCTTCCTTCTTCATGGTAAAAGCCAAAGCTTTGTGGTCATATTTTCTTACCCATAGCATTTTTATCATGGTTTCTTCTTTCATTTATCTTAAATCTTCTAGGCTTTCTCTCATCTTGACATAAATTCTCCTTCACTTCATTATAAGGTAAATTTCTAGTATGTAGTTTGCAATTATCATATCATTATCAATGTGTCATACCTCTTATGCCTTTGATTACTATATTTTCACCATTCTCATTGTACCTTGTCTTTAAAAAAATATTTTCATGCATCATTTGTCAACCGTCCTATCATACATGATTTGAACTATACTTTTTTAGAGTGTTTATGGTTTTTGCATTTCATATTTTTAACCTTCATCATCCCAAGAATATAACTTAGTCTTGTTGTATGCCTAGCCATTCTTCAGTCTCTCTTTCTTTTCCCAATCATATCTTCTCTTTCTCTACTAATTCTTCCCTTTTGATCAATGACGATGAAAAATGCTCATATAGAATATGCCTTTAGTTGATCTATCTTGAATTGTCTTCTCCATGGACCTAAAATAATACAATGGTTATCTCCCCCTAAACTTGTACATATCTTTAAGGACTTAGTGACATCTCTTGTGCATGAAGCACAATCATAGATTCTTCCTTCTCATTTTCTTGCTCTTATTTCCTTCTCCATACCTTTGTAGATCCTTCCTTTTGTTTATTCATGGCTTCTACTTTCTTGTTCTACTTAGGGTATTCCACAAAATCACTTTTACACAATCATGCCATATGCCCATAAATGTTGCATTTGTAGCATATAACATTGTAATCCACCAAATAACGAAAGGAATTATAGTTTCTTCTCTCAAACTCATAAGCACTTATATTCTTGCTCCAACTATCATTTCTTGCTTATGTTATGCAATCTCTCACCTTGTGACCAAAGTGGTTGAATTTATAACATATGATATATTGTTCTTTCTATTTGGAAACCCATAAGAATCTCTATTCTTGGCGGACAACCAAAGTTTCTTGCATGTGTCCAACAATCTACCATTTTGTGATCAAAGTTATTACATGAATAGAAATAACCATAAAATGAATGTTGGGACTTGTTCATTTGCTTTTGTCTTTGAGGAAATGATCTTGTGAATTTCTCCTTGTTGTCTCTACGAGAAATATTAGTTTTTGTGGGAAATGGTTCTCCTTCCTCTTGTTATTCTCATTATTGATTGAGCCTTTTAGAACATTTGTATAGCCTTTTGGTTTTTCCTCATTTCCTTTCTTTTGTTTCTCATTTGAAGGTTGATCTTCCTTTACTTTATGACCAAGACTTGTCTTTATGCATGATGAATTTTTCCCATCTATAATATCATCCATGGTTTTTATACTTTTATCAACCTTGAGGCTCCTATTTGGCTTGGTATTTTTTTCTCTAATTATGTCCTCAAGTAACTAATTTTGGACTCGTACTTCTCACAATCTTCTTCTTTTAAATTCAATTAAATTATTACTTGTTCCTCGATCCTCTTTACTTCTTTGATTTTGATTTTGAGATCTTTGATCATCCTTTTCACTTGTCCAAGGGCTTGTGATACCTTCACATTGGATTCACTTTCTTCTTGAATTTTTGATCTTAGACACACATTTCTTCTTTTAAGTGAATTTATCTCATCATACACAAGATAAATTTCTTCCTTAATATCCACTTCTTCATCAACCTTGTTCTTATCTTTATCATCTTTAGCTTCCATCATCATGAAAAGCATTTATTCTCTAGAATCTTTCTCTTCTTTTCTTTTGCCTTCATTTTTGACATGTACACATTTAAAAACACAATAATCAGTTTTATCACAACTACAAATTGTATACTTACCTTTGTATATGTCAGATTCTTCTTTGGGATTTTTATGAGCTTCCTTTGCATCTAATTCATTTCTTGAGCTATCACTTGATTCATGATTTGAATTCTTCATCCCTTTTGATGCCTTAAGTGTTCCTTTTTATTTAGATGAATTATCTTATCCTAACTCCATATCTACCGAGCTTCATCATATTTTTCTTCTTCTAAATCCATTTCAACCCTTTTTAACTTTTCTTTTCTTTCACTCACAAGGTTATTTTCCTTTTCAAAGATATCATCTTTCTTTTTTGTTGTCATGTGTATTCTAAGTGTGACCTCATCATTTTCATTTGTTTTTATTGGTACTAGTTGATTAAAATTTTGCTTAGTATTTCCTTTTACCTTATTTCCTTTTCTTTTTCCCATATGTGCTCTTATGATCTACCTTCTAGTGGTTAGGCTATTCGTGAAGGAACCTACTTTGATACCAATTGTTGAGCGCACAATGATACAAAGAGGGGGGATGTGAATCAATATCTAACAATCTTTTACTTTTTAAAACTTAACCATTCACAATGAAAAAATTCAAGTAAGATCTTGCAATTAAGAACATAATGAGAATATTGTTTATGTGGAAACCCTTTCGAGAAAAACCACAAAAAAAATTGCTTCTATATTATTGATTAATCTTCTACTTCTTGTATGCTCCAACCTACTATAGAATCCAATATCCAATTGATAGAAATATAGGCTCCAACCTATTGGAGGCTTCAACCCCCACACAAATTGAGGTCCAACCCTGCAAGAAGCTCCAGCCTCTATTTGATAGGCTTCAAACTATTTAATTCTTCAATGTTGATATGATAAACTCCTTCACCAAATCTGATTCAAATATTATCACTCTCTTCCTTTTCAAATATAATTATCATCATGCACTAATCTTTCTCATAAATCTGATTACTACCATGTACTTCTTTTCACAAGTTTGATCCAAACCATGCACACTTCTCTTCCATGAATCTGATCCAAACTTTGTTAATATATTCCTTCAAACCTGGTCACCATGTATATCAATTTTTCTTTATAAATCTACTCATATAATTTTCATTCTATCATACATACTTTCTTCTAAAATAAATCAAAATTGCTCTTCATTTTTTTGCCTCTTCCTTTTTTATATATTTTCTCTTTTACTCAAAAATTATTCATTGAATTGTTGCCTTTTGGTTTCCACTTTAACTTCTATTTATACCATGCTTCAACTTTCAAAGGGATGTGTCTCTATGAGAGATGTATCTTTTTTAAAGGAGATAACCATCTAAATAGACATGATCTTTTGTTAAGAAACTTTTTATGCTTAATCACTACTTTTATTCTCAAAATTGAGTGTTGTCATTTTTACATATTAATCACTGCTTGTCAAAATACACTAACAATAACTCTCTTTTATGATATTAATCACTCACCTTTTTCTTTAGTATATTCATTGCTTTCTTAACATAGATATAATTGATATTCCTTATGTTATATCCATTAATCGTTGCTATTTATTAATCACTTCTTTCATGAATAAATTTCTCATGTTTATTATATCAATTGCTCCTTATTTATATTTCTCACTTTATAACATATGAAATCACTGCTTTAATTATAAACTTGATTCTTTATCACTGTTGTTAATAATATTAATAGCTACCTATGGAATCATTTACTTTTATATAAATCATTTCCTTTGTTCACCACGTATCTTTTATTAATCATTGCTCTTTAAGATTACTCTTTGACTTCTTTTAAAAATCTTGATCATTGCTTTAAATAATATTTCATTTTTTCCTTTTGATCAATATGTATTCATTAGAATATCTAATTAATTTGGGTGACAAAAAAATATTTATATATTCCTATTCATTAGACATCAAAGCATGGTCGACCAACACAGAGAAGGTTAAGATATTTATTTGATTTTATTCTCATAGTGCAAAGAGAGTTAGCCAATATAGGTATAAATCTATCTTGAATATATTCTAATAGGAGGGAGTTCGACCTACATATTTAAACCATCATAGAATTGTCTTTTGGTCTACATTAAACACTTTTGACATCAATGAAAATATTCTACTAATATCCTATGCACCTTTGACATCAATGAAAACATTTCCAACACTTTCCTAATCCACCCTGATCCATCCCAACCTAATCCAACATCATGAACCCATATCCCACCCAAACAAGGCCAAATATAGTAATCAAGGGCAACCCCAATTACATTGATGATGATGAGGATAGTCTTGTTGACTAGCCTGAGTATGATCCTTGTGATGATAATGAGAGTCTTGTGGACCAATATTATATTTCCTCATTCACTGCCTCTTCCTATATCCAAGACTTTACTCATCCATTTTCCAATTTCAAGTCCACCAATTTTTCCCTGACCTATCACTTCAACAATTATAACGAGGCCATGGTCAGATACCTCCTTAGTATTGGTTCCAAACTTCCATCCTCCCCATCCCTATCCAATCCCAATCCATCTCTTGTTGCTTATCCTTCCTCTACCATTGACAAGGGAAATTTATCCCATTCCCCATCCATGTCTCCTTCTTATCCCTCAACTACATACACTCTCCATCCAACATCCATACCTCCATCTCTAACCTTGTATAACACCCCCATTACCCCCATCCTCCAAGTTGTAATTCTAGTCCCCCAATCCATAATTCTAACCCTCAACCTAATCCTAATATTCCAAGCCATAATATAATCCTCATCTAATCACAATCCTCCATTTAAGCCTAAACTATTTACTCTTGAATATTTCTAAGGTTTATTTGTAAATAATACTAAATACCCAACCCAAAACAAAGTTGTGCAATCTCCCCATGTCATGCATCCACCTCCATCTCCTAAACCTCATGAATCTCCCATCTCTCCATCTACTCAATTTGAAGAGTTTGTCCAACATTCCTTCCCCATCACACCATTCACACAAATACAAACATTCCAAGAACTTGATCCAAAGAATTCCCATATATATCCTAGCCTAAATAAATATCATGTACATGAGCATAAACCCTTAGATCAAAAACTACCATGTACTCCATCTAAAATATTTGATGCCCATGACAATCTAATATTTGATCAAGGTCCCATGTTTGATCATGCTATCCATGATAATATAATCTTTGATCATGATTTTATTTTTGATGAGGAAATTTGAGATAACCTAACCTTTTATCAATATACTACCATCCAATATGATCCCATTCCATCTCATGATCCCATCCTTTCCACCCCATCTCATGATCCCTTTATAAACAAAGAACAAATAATTCCTTGTAATCCCCCTCATGATCCCATTCCATGTCAAGATCAAAGAATCCCTCCATCTCATAATCATATCCCTTCCATGACATATCATGATCCCCTCCCAGGTCAAGATCAAATTATACCTTCATCTCCATGTCACGATCCTAATCCTCCATAAGATCCCATCACCCTCATCCAATACACTCATGAACCCCACACTTATCAAATAGGTTCTTTCACCTTCATCCAATCTACCTTCCTCCTTCCATGTCATACTCAAAATAATCTTGCATCTTGCTTCCAAAACAACAAGTATCCCAGAGGCAAAAGGATTTGTCAAAATATGCACTAATAAGGAAAAGGGTTATGTCTTCATGAGAAATCCTATAACCCATCCAAATCTAAGAAAATATTGATTCCCAAGGCCTTGGCTATCAAGCTCAAGAAGTTGGAACATCTTCCATCCATCCAAAATCCAAAATCCATACATCTAAATCCAAATATCCACATCCCCATCCTTTAAATCTATCTTGGGTCCTTATATTCCAAATCCCAATCCTTCATCCCTTCCACCTATTTTGGGTCCCTATATCCCAAAAACAAAATCTTCATCCCTTCCATTGGTTTTGGGTCTCTATGTCCCAAAACCAAATCCTTCAACCCTTCCATACATCTTGGGTCTTTACATTCTACCACCCATCACTTCTATTTCAAAATCCCTTCATCCTATTTATACATTACCTCAAATCCAAAATCAAGATCAACAAAGGTACACATCCTTGAATTCCTTCCATCACCCCATTCATCAAATCTCCAATCCATCCATCTGCGTGCACCTTTCTATTGGTATCAATTTTGATGTCAAATCTCAAATTTATAAATCCAAAAATCCACACAAATACAAGGATCAACATGTCCCATTAAAAATACATGCTAGAACAAAGAAAACTTGATCCAAAAGAAAAACTCTAAAACCAAGAGGCCACAAAGGCCCATGAAGAAAAATCAAAATAAAAACCACGTGGATTCCCAAACTACTCATAGAAGCAATGCATCTCAAAGCACAATCTAAATTGATATCCAAACTTTCTAATCCAATTTAGCATCATCCACTCCTAAGTCCTCCAATCCTTCATCTTCCAAGTATACTTTGGGCCCTTATGTCCAAAATATACTATCTTAAATCCTCCATCATCTCCTCTACCCATTTTAGGCCCCTATGTTCCAAAATTTGTCCGCAGTTCTCCATCTAAATCTTTAATTTAAAATCCACTTTTCCAAACCTCCACTACCCCTCAAGATGTGTGCCATAATTGATATTGCAAACATTATCATCCATTCATCCACAATTATTCCAACCCCTCATCCATCGTCCAATATTCATCTTCCATCATTGCACTTCCATCTTTCATTCCTCTTCATCTCCCTTGTTATCACTCTACCAACATATAGGAGCATACCTCCACTTGTAATTATTGATTATAACATATATTCAAGCAATACCATATATGGACCTAGACACTTGAGTCCTTCCTCCACCTCCCCAACACCCATTCATTATCTTCATCCCTCTCCATCCACATTCTTTCAAAAATCCAAAAAAGAAAGAAAGAAAAAAGAGTAAAGAGAAACCATTCACCTAATGGTGAAAACCACTTCTTGCGGTGCCTTGGGAAAGTACCATGATCAAATCATGACAAAAAATCATTATGTGTAATCCCTCATCCTCTTTCACTCTACACTCAGGGGCAAGATTCATCTATTATATCCCACCTACAACATCCTATTCACACCTTCCATTATCCCCCATACCCTATCTATCATCCTATCTAAGTATATCCCTCTTTTTTCAACTTTATCTTGACAAGGCTATGGATCTTATTAAGAAACATGTACCTTATCTACCATTATGCTTGTTGAACAAGACAACTAAGAGGGGGGTGAATCAGTTGTAACAAACTTTCACTAGAAATTAAATCAATCACAAAACTTTTATTTTGCTAATATGATTAATCATTAAGTGCAAAGGAAAAAAATAAAAAAGATCACACATACACAATAACACTAGATTTATGTGGAAAACCCAATAAGGGAAAATCCATGGTGAGGATTATCTCACAATATAAAGAATATCAAAACCAATTACAAAGGCTCACTACCAAAACATGACTCATTGTCTAGATCAGGACTCACTGTCCAACAAGGGTTAACCACTCAAAGGGTTCACTGCCACACAGATACAAAGAAGATAGAAGAGATTTGTTACACAGAGAAAAATAGTCTCAATACAATAGATATTTCCACCACGATTTGCTCAAACACTTGCAGACATGCTTGAATGATAGAGTACACCTTCAGCTCACTACTTCCAGAAACTCAGTAGTTAGACTTTGCACTAATCTGCACCAACTCACATTACATACACACTGATTTGCATCTATCTCACATCTATCTTGCTCTATTTCTTTGCATACCTTTCACCAATATCTCATCCTATATTTATACCATCTTAAACTTTGAAACATATCCAAAGTCGACCATACACCATTTTCAGTTATAAATTCAAATTAGGTTGGTGCCAAAACATTCTAGGGTGGAATTAGAATGAGGGTGACCCAAACACACTCTTCAACACACTTCCATAAGCTTCAAAAGTAGTGCTAAACACAAGGTCGACTAAACCAGTGTAAAACACATAAATCAATTAAGCATACACAACCTTAGCATGATCCAATCCTTCTAGATAACAAAATTGTCTTCAACACGATTATATCATCTTAACTCCAGAACCACAAGTCATAAGACTCAAACAAGAAGAAATATGGAGCAACTAAATTTCTCCCAAACCTTAGCCAAATACACTAAAAAACACAATTCACAACTGGTGAACATAACTCACATTGTACAATGATCTAGAAGCCCAAATATTGGATATATCAACTTCCAACAACCATGAACAATACCTTAGATCCTCATCAACATAGCAGCAAATCCTGGAGTAAAACCTGAAGCAACCATTGAACACCTGCAACCTTTATTCATTACAATTTTATCAATATCCTTGACATATACAACTAATAACCATTATCCATGACATCAAAGACAATAATAACTAGTTGAGAACCAGTTAACCAATTGACATCAATGACAACACCTTCATCATACTTCCTTCATACTTGTAGCAATCTCCCCCTTTGTCATTGATGTCAACACATGATGTGAAAAACCATCAAAGACAACACAACAACTCAAAAAACACTTCCTCATGATTTTAATTTCTCCCCCTTAGTAGATACTCTTTTCACATGATATTCTTTCTTTCTTTTTTCTTCACATCTTTCTCTCTTTTTTTTTTACATTTTTCTCCCTTCTTTTTTTCACATCTTTCTCTCCCCCTTTGACATCAATGGCAAAGGAAAAAGGTATTTTTCATTGATTTCCCCTTTGACATTAAAAACAAACTACTCTTTCAATGACAACACATAACACTACCTACTCCCCCTAAGAGGTAGCCACTAAAACATTAGTCCAAAAGAAAGATAGATCCACAGATCCATGGGATTGATGCATCTCCATATGCATCTAGCTCAAGAAAGGAGGGGAAATAACCGTTAAATTCTCCTAGAGATATTCAAAAGTATCTTTAGGAAGAGCCTTCATAAATATGTCAGCCACTTGATCCTTCGTAAGTGCATACTCAAGTTTTACTTCATTCTCCATAACCTTCTCTCTCAAAAAGTGATACCTAATAGATATATGCTTTGTCCTTGAGTACATCACTGGATTCTTTGAAATTTTAATTGCACTTGTATTATCATAAAAGATGGAAATAGGATCATCATACATTACTTTGATATCTTTCAATGTTTATCTCATCCATAAAACTTGTGTACAACAAGATGTTGTGGCAATATACTTAGCTTCTACAGTGGATAAAAAATTGAATCTTGCTTTTTTATTCAACCAAGCCACCAATCTGTAACTAAGAAAGAATGCACCACCACTTGTACTCTTTCTATCATCTACACAACCAACCCAATTTGCATATGTGTAAGCACTTAGTGTAAAATCAGTATCCCTAGGATAACACAACCCATAATCTAAAGTGTCATTCAAATATCTAAATATCCTCTTAACAGAAGCAACATGTGTTTTCTTAGGGTCTTCTTGAAATCTAGCCACAAGACAAACTGCATGCATGATATCTGGTCTAGTAGCAGTCAAATACAACAAACCTCCAATCATAGATCTGTACATGCTCTGATCAGCCTTAGATGAATCATCATCTTTACTCAATTTGCAACCAGTCACCATAGAAGTGCATACCAGTTTGGAATCATACATCCCAAACTTCTTCAACATTTCTCTTACATACTTTGACTGTGAAATAAAAATCCCTTTCTCAGTTTGATTAATTTGTAGCCCAAGAAAGAAATTCATCTCTCCAAACATATACATCTCAAATCTTTTTGCATTTCTTCAGCAAACATCTTGCACATAGTTTCATTTCCTCCAAAGATAATGTCATCAACATATACAACCACTATCAAGTTTTTTTCATTTTCAATCCTAAAATAAAGATTACTATCTGTCGTACCTTTGTTGAAACCTTGTTGAATCAAATATCTATCTAACCTTGCCTACCAAGCTCTAAGATCTTGCTTCAATCCATACAAATCCTTCTTCAATCTACAAACCATATTTGGTTATTCTAACAACTGGAATCCTTTCGGTTGTTCCATGTAGACCTCTTCTTTTAACTCACCATTCAAGAATGCAAACTTAACATCCATCAGATAGACCTTGAAATCTTTATGAGCATAAAACACTAAAAAAATTCTGGTAGCTTCCATTCTTTCCACCGAAGCAAAAGTCTCTTGAAAATCTATATATTCTACTTGTGAGTAACCCTTACACATGAGCCTTTCTTTGTTTCTAATTAACTCTCTATTCTCATTCAACTTGTTTTTGAATACCCATTTTGATCCAATTATATTTTTGTCTGCTGATCTAGGGACCAATTCCCAAGTTTGATTCTTCTCAATCTACATAAGTTCCTCTTTCATAGCTTCCATCCAATACTCATCTTTACATGCTTCACTTACGATCTTTAGCTCAATCTCAAAAAGTAAACATAGATTTATCTCACCAACAACAACTCTTCTTCCTGTCAATACTCATTTCCTTTTGTCTCCAATGATTTGATCTTTTGAATGATTCTTTTGCACATATCTAGGTGTCTTAGGGGAGACCACATGAGCTTCTTCTTCTTCTTTATTTTTCTTCTCCTATTCTTCCACAACTTCTTCAAATCTTACATAATAGATTTCATCAGATACATATCCATCAACTTCAATTGAATTCTTCATTGCTTCATCAACCTTGACATTTGTGCCTTCTACAATTTTTCTCAGTCTTTTATTGAAACATCTGTAAGCTTTGCTCTTAGTAGAATATCCAAGTAAAATACCTTCATCACTTCTAGCATCAAACTTCCCTAAATTTTCTTCATCCCATCTGATATAGCATTGATCCGGTGGACATTTTTCAGTGAAAATTGAAGTGTCACATTTTTCTCCAAAATCTGCACCATCAGAAAGAGCTCGGTGTCCTGATTCCAACGCAACTCGAACGGAGTGAAAAGGAGTCCGTTTGCACGAGTTATAGCCAGTCAAACCTTGGTCAAAACCGGATAGTAATCCGTGAAGCGGAAAACAGGCGGACGCCAAAATTCCCAAAGTCGGGCCATTACCGCAGAGTCGAAGACGACTCCGCAACGCCGGTTTCACAACCGGCTAACGGAGGCCTGGGCAGAGGTACCGTCAAAGCTCGGTTTTGACTTGTGGACCGGCGGTAATAGTTGATGATGTCATCATCCGTACAGATGATGTCAGCATGTATGGTATTCATGGGCTGAAATCGAGTGATATGTGGAGCATTTGTATTGCACCAATCGATTGACGCGGTATCCGCATGCCACGCCATCAGCACGCAATCAGATAGCTGCAAATATCCGAAATGCAAGATTTCCACATCATCACCGTATCAGCTCGCCTAATGCCACGCCGGCGCCCGGCCACGCATACCAGCGCATGATGCTCCCGGAAGTAGCTTAACACCATTTTGCGCCAATGGCGCCTTCCGGCGTATCGCAGCCTATCCTACCGTCGACATCCACGTCATTTGCCACATCAGTCCTCGTCATCGATCTTCGGCTAATCAGTTTTTGCCACGTGGCAGCTCCTAGCAATGCCACGTGGCCTTCCGTCTTCCATCCTCCAGCGGTTTTAGTTGGTAAGTTTGTTTAAAATAAAAAAAGCTTTTGTTTGGACGGTCTCGAACTCCCGACCGCCCACCTCCGAAACGCCCGGGCAACCGTTGTGCCACGGCTGGCTCGCTCATCTATATTGGGAGACGGGTTTATTTTGTCAGTTAAAAAAAATCTCATTTGTTTAAAAAATGTGTGGCCGGTGGGATTTGAACCCGCACCGGCCGGGCTATTAAAATCTATGCTCACCGGTAAGCCAATCGACCGTTCTAAGATATATATGGCACCGGTCAGTTTTGTTGAATGGCCAAAGCCGAATGCTTTAAAATAAAACAAAATCCCCTAAATTTAAAATAACAACAAACATTAATCCTTTTTAAAGGATTTAATCAAACCTCCAAAACCTCCAAAGCCCGAAAATAAGTAGATTGAAGGGCTAAAATTAAAATTGGGAGATTTTTATGTATGGGGATGAGCCAGTTAAAATCGTAATGATTTTTATGCAAAATTGGGAGATTTTTAAAGATTGTTATGTATTTGAGAGCAAGGTGATTTGGGAAATATTTTGTAAATCAATTATTAACCAAATGAAAATTTTATGTATAAAAAGGGGGCTTGAGGTGAGAGTTGGAATAAGTTTTTTTTTTCAGGTGATGAAGTCCTGATGCTGAGGTGACGGAAGAGGGGTCTTGTTGAAGAATTTTCAAATCATTCTTGCATATCAGAGCATCGTTATGCTGCCGAATTGCTTGAAGAATGGTGGTGCTTTTGTAATCGATTTTGGAGTTAATCGAATCGGTCTCTCTATTGGAGTGGACCCGGAGACGTAGTCACTTTCGTGACGAACTCCGTTATCAACTGTTTGCACTTCTCTTCTTCTCTCTCTTTCTGTCACTCATTTCCTTCCTTTCTGTTATGATCACCTTGATATTACTTTCATTCTGTTATGTCCTTAAGTTAATTTTGATTTAATTAACTTGAAATAATCATTGTAAAAGCATTGTAAAAGTTAAGCATTCCATTTCTGCAATCTAGTCTAGATCCTATACAGATCAAGTTGGTATCGTTTATTGGACTATTGTTGTGCTTATTTTGTTTTTGAATGCCAATGGTATCCGTATCTAAGGGTGAAGGCAAGCTCGAAGACTTTGATCCTGAGATCGGGAAGCGTAGATCATTTCCAAAGATGTCAGTTTCTGGAATGGAGGTTCCTGAAGAAATCAGTGAGCAGGAGTTTCGAAGAGCATTCCTTGAGATGAAGGCAAAGGTGGACATTCTTTTTCAGGAGAGACAAGAACGGAAGGAACGTGAAGAAGGTTTGTCGAAGCAAGAAGATCGCAAAGACAAGAAAGGGAAACAACATGGAGATGGTGGCAAGCAACCAGATCCACTCTTTCTTCTTCTCCTCCCTCTTCTCCTTCTCCTTCTCATCTTCTCCTCATTCTATTTCTTCTAATCCTTTTAAGAGTGGGTATAAACCTAATTAAAACTGGATGTAAAATTTGATTTACCTAAATATTGTGGTGAACTTAATGCTGAAAAATTGGATGATTGGATTCAACAAATAGAGGTCTACTGTAGAGTCCAAAACTTGTTAGATGATGTTGATAGGATCCAATTAGCTACTCTTCGTTTAGGAGGTACAGCCTTAACTTGGTGGGAGAGTAGGTCTAAGGCAGAAGTTTCACAACATGGTAGAGTCAGTTTAACTTGGGCAGAATTTATTAATGCTCTTAAGAAGCAGTTTTATCCCTTAGGACATATGCAGCAGTTAATGATGGACTGGCAAATGTTTAGGCAAGGGAAGGGTCAAACTATCCAAGAATACACCCATGAATTCAGGAAAAGGGCTATTGCTTTGAATGTTCCTTTGTACACTCAGGACACATTGTTGAAGTACATAGGAGGTCTGCATTCCTATCTTAGGCATTCCATTTTGGTTTTGAACCCTTGTAACCTGGATGAAGTGTGTGTTCAAGCTATACACTTAGAGTCAAGGGGTAAAGGATCTTTTATTGATAATGATGTAAATAAATCTTCTAAGAATGCTGAGACAGGGAAAGGAAAGAAGGCAGCTACAGTCAAGAAGGTTGAGAAACTTTCTTGCACTCATTGTGACAAGGAAGGTCATGATGAAAATCACTGCTGGAAGTTACATCCCGAATTGAAGCCTAAGTGGGCTCAAAGACATAATCAGAAACAAAAGGGTAAGGATAAAGCCTCGAATGTTGTTATGGATGTTGGTTCAGATTCAGATGATGAGACTAAGATAACAGCGATGGGTCTTAAAGGTAAAGCTCCTATTTCTGGTGTTTCTATTGCTAGTTGTGCTTCTACTTCTACAGTTAATGATTTCTCTGAAGATGTTAAGAGGAATGAGCTTTTCCATTTAAGGGTTATGGCTAAGAACACTAAAATTGATGCACTCATAGATAGTGGATCTCAAGTGAATTTAATTTCAGAAAGTGTTGTAAGGAACTTGGGATTAAAAACTACACAACATAAGAAACCTTATCCACTAGGCTGGATTTGTGAAAATGACAAGTTGCAATTAACAAAACAATGCACCTTAAGATTCACAATCACTAGTAAATTTGTGGATGAAGTTCAGTTTGATGTGGTTCCACTAGATATCTGTGGGATAGTGCTTGGTAGCCCTTATCTTTATGACAGAAAAGCAATCTTCTATAGGCAACAAAATCATTATCACTTGTTTAAGGATGGCATTCAGTACATAGTACATTCTCACAAGATTAAGACTGATCAATCTTTTGAAAACACAGGACAGTTAAAGAGGGTAATTAATGCAAGTAAGGAATTAACTCTGATGTCTGTCAGTACAGGTGGTTCTAAACATGAACTTGGAGTAGCTAACCAGGGTCAGATGTTGCAGGATGCACTTGCAGTACAGCATGAGAAAATGATTATTGAAAGCATTGATGGATCCTTGGGTAAAAATGTTCCTGTTGTAAAGGATCGATATGTTGTTGACTTGTTTTCTTTCATTTCTGCATTGGTTTTCAGCTTGATGCTAGTCAATTTTTATTGGTTAGCGGCTATGGCAATTGATGTAGATGTTTATGGAAGTGATAACATTATGTTTATGTTCAACAACATTGTTGCAGTCTTTATTGTGCTTGTGAGCCAGGTTTTCCGATGTACAGAGGATACAGGACAAGTGGGGAGGCCAAGTCCTCACTTAATGTCAGAGTAAATGCCACTTTTGGAGGTCCAAAAGGTCTTTAGTGGGGAGGCCTGATCCGGTGGACATTTTTCAGTGAAAATTGAAGTGTCACATTTTTCTCCAAAATCTGCACCATCAGAAAGAGCTCGGTGTCCTGATTCCAACGCAACTCGAATGGAGTGAAAAGGAGTCCGTTTGCACGAGTTATAGCCAGTCAAACCTTTGGTCAAACTGGGATCAGGGGCATCCAGGAAGCAGAAAAAATGGCATCGTCAAAAATCTTCAAAGTCAGCGTCATCACGAAGAGCTCGTAAAGACGATTCTGGCAACGTTCGTTTCGTCGAAATCCGACATCGGAGGCTCAAGATACAGCTGGTTAAAGTTTCGGGTTTGACTTGTGGACTGAAGGTACAGTGATGATGTCATCATCGCGTCTGAACTGACGTCGGCATGTGAATGATGCGGTATCACAATGTGGACAAATCGAGTGTAGCATGTGGCATTTGTCTGATTATCGGGGATTGGACCGCGTGGCATCGATGCGCCCGTCATCAACACGATCGGTCGCAGATTACGCGCGGTCGGCATCAGAATTGACATCCACGTCATCGTCACGCATAAACAGGTGTAAATGCATCTTCGGTGTCGATCGGCGTCTGATCCGGCGATGATGTGTCTCCAGCAGCGAATCAATTTGTGCCACGTGGCAGTCTCTGTGCGACACGTGTCTTCTTATCCGCCGTCCACATCCACGTCATTTGCCACGTCAGTCCTCGTCATCGATCTTCGGCTAATCAGTTTTTGCCACGTGGCAGCTCCTAGCAATGCCACGTGGCCTTCCGTCTTCCATCCTCCAGCGGTTTTAGTTGGTAAGTTTGTTTAAAATAAAAAAAGCTTTTGTTTGGACGGTCTCGAACTCCCGACCGCCCACCTCCGAAACGCCCGGGCAACCGTTGTGCCACGGCTGGCTCGCTCATCTATATTGGGAGACGGGTTTATTTTGTCAGTTAAAAAAAATCTCATTTGTTTAAAAAATGTGTGGCCGGTGGGATTTGAACCCGCACCGGCCGGGCTATTAAAATCTATGCTCACCGGTAAGCCAATCGACCGTTCTAAGATATATATGGCACCGGTCAGTTTTGTTGAATGGCCAAAGCCGAATGCTTTAAAATAAAACAAAATCCCCTAAATTTAAAATAACAACAAACATTAATCCTTTTTAAAGGATTTAATCAAACCTCCAAAACCTCCAAAGCCCGAAAATAAGTAGATTGAAGGGCTAAAATTAAAATTGGGAGATTTTTATGTAAGGGGGATTATTAAAGAAAATTTGTAATGATTTTTTATGCAAAATTGGGAGATTTTTGAAGATTGTTATGTATTTTGGAGAGATAAGGTGGATTTGGGAAATATTTTGTAAATCAATTGGTTAGTAACCAAATTGAGCAAATTTTATGTATAAAAAGGGGGCTTGAGGTGAGAGTTGGGATAAGTTTTTTTCAGGTGATGAAGTCCTGATGCTGAGGTGACGGAAGAGGGGTCTTGTTGAAGAATTTTCAAATCATTCTTGCATATCAGAGCATCGTTATGCTGCCGAATTGCTTGAAGAATGGTGGTGCTTTTGTAATCGATTTTGGAGTTAATCGGATCGGTCTCTCTATTGGAGTGGACCCGGAGACGTAGTCACTTTCGTGATGAACTCCGTTATCAACTGTTTGCACTTCTCTTCTTCTCTCTCTTTCTGTCACTCATTTCCTTCCTTTCTGTTATGATCACCTTGATATTACTTTCATTCTGTTATTTCCTTAAGTTAATTTTGATTTAATTAACTTGAAATAATCATTGTAAAAGCATTGTAAAAGTTAAGCATTCCATTTCTGCAATCTAGTCTAGATCCTATACAGATCAAGCATTTTTTTCCAAATACCTTGAAATACTTAACATTAGGAATTCTTCCATACCATATCTCATAGGGGGTTTAGTATTTTTAGCTCTTGCTTGAACACAATTGAACACATAGACAACAATGTGAATAGCTTCTCTCCAATAAAATTTTGGTAAACCAGCTTTAGTAATCATTGATCTAGCAACTTCTTGTCAAATTGTATTGTTCTTTCTCTCAACAACTCCATTCTACTGAGGAGTTCTAGGAGAAAATAACTATCTTTTTATTCCATGAACTTCACAAAACATATTAAACTCATGGGAGGTGAATTCACCACCTCTGTCAAACCTCAAACATTTTATTCTTAAATTCACTTCATTCTCTACCATAGCTTTGAATGTCTTGAATCTATCTAATGCACTAGATTTCTCTCTAAATACTTAGAGTAATCATCAATAAAAAAACATAAAGTAACTTTCACCTTGTAGACTTATCACTCTTGTAGGACCACATAGATCTGTATGAATCAAATCTAGTAGTTCGGTAGTAGATTGTTCCTTTGATCTGAAGTTGTTTCTCACTTGCTTTCCAAACTGACAATTCCTACAAGTAACATTAATAGGCTTTGTAATCCTTGTTAAATATCTTATGGATTGCACTACATTGATCCTTGCCAGGTTATCAAAATTCATATGACACATTCTCCAATGCCATAACCAACTATAATTAATCTAAGCCATAAAAAAACGTCCATCAACACCCTTAAGCTGATATATAGTTCCTTTAGACTTCTTTCCTACAACAATCATTGTTCTGAATCCTTTCTTGATTTCACATATCTCATCCTCAAATATAAGATTATATCCTTTACTACACATCTGTCCAACACTCAAGAGATTATGCCTTAAACCCTTAACATAGTAGACATCATTAGTACTATGGTTGCCATCAAAACTTATTGAACCTATCCCACAAATTTTAGCACCAATATCATCTCCAAACATAACTAAGCCTCCATCATATTTTTCTAGTTTAAAACAATTACTCTTATCACTGGTCATGTGATGTGAACAACCACTTTCAACAACCCAATAGTTTTTTTCTTGTTTAGCATGTAGGGAATAGATTACAGTATCTTCTTCTTTCTCTTTCTCTGGAGGACATTCCTTTACCTATCTTTCAGATTTAGTATAAGTAGGTTCATCTTTTATAGCCAAGAACAATCATTCATTGTCATCAAAATCTCCATAATTAGATTCTTCATCATAAATACTATCATTCTCATTCACATAATATGCCCTGTTGATCTTTTTGCCTTTGTTTTCTTTGTCAAAATCTTTGTTTGTTCCTCTTAGCTTTTTCTAGAAATCTTGAAGTATAGTGACCTATTCCTCCACAACTAAAGAATTTAAAGGGTAACTTACCTTCATACTTGTCGAAGCCTTTCCTCATCCTTCTCACAAAGTTAGATTCTACTTCATCAAGGTTCTCCTCATCTAGATCTTCATCTCTTGTAGCCTTGAAAGCATTTTTTGATTTGGATCCATTTCTCAAATTTGGTTTTCTCATCTCATAAGATGTTAGAGTTCCCAATAAATCATCTTTAGTATAATTCTTGTAATCCACATATTCTTCAATGGTAGATACCTTTTCATTGTATGCATCAGGAAGAGTTATAAGAATCTTCTTCACAATCCTAGATTCATCTATTGTAGAACCAAGTCCTCAAATTTTAGCAACCAACTCATCCACTCTCAGTACATAAGATTTAATGTTCTCATCTTCAAACATATGCAGGACCTCAAACTATGCCTCTAAATTCTGTAACTTTGCTTCTTTGACCTTTTCATCTCCTTTGTGCATGTTTTCTAAAGCATCCTAGACTTCTTTAATAGTATTCAAATTTTGAACTTTAATCAACTCAAAATGTGGAAGACTATTCTTCAGAATGAACTTCACCTTGTTGTTTGCTTCATGCACCTTGATTTCATCAGCTGTACTCAGACCATTAGCTAGAGGAGTGTAAGCAGTCTTATAAGTTGTTTCAACATCATATCCACAATACCCTAAATATCCTTCCATATGTATTTTCCAAATAGCATAATTTGTTCCATCGAACCTAGGAAATTCAAAAGTGATCTTGCTCACCATCTCAAACCTTCCTTAAGCAGTTAAGCTCTTCTCCAAGGAATCAAGCTCTAATACTAATTGTTGAACAAGAAAATTGAGAGGAGGGTGAATTAGTTATAACAAATTTTAACCTTTAAAACTTTCACCAAAAATTAAGTCAATCACAAAACATTTATTTTGCTAATATGATTAATCATTAAGTGCAAAGGCAGAAACTAAAAAACATGATACATACACAATAACACCAAATTTACATGGAAAAACCAATAAGGGAAAAACCACGATGAGGATTAGCTCACAATATAGAGAATATCAAAACCAATTACAAAGGTGTTGTTGGTGTTTTCTGCACAACAACAACTCAGACAAAATGCAATATTCTGTCTCTCTTGAAAGGTTATTCTCAACAATAAATTACTGAAAATCACCCCAAGGTCTCTCAGGTGTTAGGTCATAACAATGCATAAACAACTCAGATAATATGTGAAAATGCTGGTAATCACAAAGGGACATTACTACAAGCAAACTGTATCTTTCAACTTATCAGATCTGACAATATGATGATCTTAAATCCTAAATCTAACCAAATGATAAAGAAATAGCAAAAGATAAGGGTGTGAGGATAGAATAGAATCTAAACTACTCCTAGAATGAACAATGTAAACAACAGATATCTGGAATGGACCAATCTCAAATAACCAGTTCCTGATCGACCCACAAGGCAATCTTACAAGAATGGTGCAATCTTCTAAGGTATTTAAATTTTCAAATCATAGACTTGCATCTACAATCGAACTTAGGCACATTAAATATGTATGGTCCAGGATGACTTTACCAGCCTACTACAATCAGATAGTTACTGGGAGTATAGACCAGAGATTGCTACAAACATTCCACATATGAAATCACAAACATCATCTACCAAACTGAAACTAATTTATCTCTGAATATTAAACCCTAGATTTCTAAGCAATTTGAAAGATAGAACAAAAGAACCACACAAGATGAAATAACACAAGAGATTGCACCAAGAAACCACAATGTCTTCAATTGTATTAATCACCAAGATGCTGCAACAATTCAACTGTTCTGATATAGAATTTGCTTCAAGAAACTGAATATTACTTCTAAGGAAAATGCTCTAACTATTGCTCTCACTTCTCTATCACTGTCTAGCTAATGTCTAACCCTTTACAATGAGGCAAGAATGCCTATTAATAACAAATCCCAAGGTATGTCGGCCCAGCCAAACACTTTTACAAAATAATAAAAATCCGCCAAAATAGGTCAGCCAAGGAAAAACGAACTAAGGCACACATTAAATGCCATCATCCAAGTCGGCTTTGACACAGTCCCCAAGGAAGTCCGGTCCAATGAATGCCCTATGATAATAGGGAAGCAAAAATCTCGAAATGAGCATTAACTGCTACTCCCGTTATCCTTCTTCTGAACCGACGACGCTTGGATCCTCAGGAATACTCCATCCAACTCAGCAACAGGTGGCAATGGAAAAACCCTGAGTCAGCATTTAATGGAATCTGTTTCCTTATTGGACCGTTCAACAATTTTGTTCCAATCCTCCCTGCTGGCCATGTATCTATCCATCACCGCCAAGTATGTAGCTGCAACATCAAGTAGGTGGCCAGTGACAGTTCCATCAGAATCCGGGGCATAAATTTCATGCCACCACTCTTTCAATTGTTCCAAGCTCAGATACTTGGGAGCTATCTTCTTCCTCCCTGTCATTACCTCAAAGAAGGCAATGCATCCATCATAGACTGTAGTAAGCTCACCATCAATTAGCTTCTTTCTTTTCAAAATTTTCTTCATGGCCTTCTGCCTGATCTACAGTGCCTCGAACCACTCCCACGGTTCATCCACCCTGGAGGAAGGAAGGATTCCATCCTTAGCCAATTGTTCCTTGCCA
>VDFB02367398.1:0-21695 GCA_007258455.2 Sequoia sempervirens
AATTTTGATAGTTTGATATTTAGAGTTAGATTTGATTCAATGATGCTTCTATGGTTTGATATTTGAAGGAATACAATCCCTAGCGTCCATACTTTTCACAACCAACTATTTGTTATTGCTTTCAAGAAAAGCTGGACCCTTTTTATATTCATTGTGCTTAGTTCAATTATGAAGGTTTATTCATTTCAATTGCAATAGGGTTGTTTGAATGAATATTCATGATTGGAAAATCTTTAACACCTTAGAAGATTGCACTGTTTCTATAAGATTGCAGATCCATCTAGGTCAAGTAGAAATCAATTTTTGAGGGATTGGTCCATTTTGAGTGTCTATCATTTGCATTGTTAATCTTAGGAGTAGTATTGATTTAGAAATCTCTTTGAAACCCTTATCTTTTGTTATTTCTTTTATCATAGAGTTATATTTAGGATTGAAGTGTCATTACATTGCTAGATCTGATAAATTAGAGATTCATTATTTTTCTTGTAGTAAGGTCCTATTATGATTACCAATATTTTCACATTTATCACTGAGTTGTTTATGCATTATCAAGACCTTGCATTAGAGACCTTGGGGTTATCTTTGAGGCTTGCTGATAGAGATTTACCTTTCAAGAGAGATAGGATTTCATATTTTGTCTGAGTTGTTGTTGTGTAGAAAACACCATCAACAAAGTGGATGCCCTAGTTGGCTGAGATGGTCCAATAATGGTAACTTTTCCACCTCTTGTGGTGACTCCACAATCGACTTGGGCTCCCTTGATAGTGACAATAGTGACCCATTCATCTAGGGATGCAACAACATGCTCATAAACATGGTTTACATTTTTATACTTTCCTTTGCCCTTGTCATTATTTCCATTATTGTGATTAGGCATCGGATTTGTGTAAATATTTAGGTCCTGATTTCCTCCTAGTTGCTCAACATTTATGATTTTGTCATCAATAAGGTCTTGGATCAAGTTTTCCAATCTCATGCAACTGGAAATTGCATGCCCCTTGATTTTATGAAAATCACAAAGGTGATTTCATTTTACCATGGCAGTTTCACTTAGGGTTCCTGGTAGTTCTCATAGACAGGGATTGTGATGAGCTTTTCCTACACTAGTTTCTACATGATGGATTCAATTGGTTCCCTAAGGGCTGTGTATTTCTTCTTGGGAGAATTTTTGTTTCCCCAGGGTGGTCCTCAACTATTTAGATTATTCACTATTTGATTGTTCGGTTATTTTGATATGGTGTTGGCTTGTTAAATGTTTTGGTTGTTGGCTTCTAGTTGTTGAGGTGTTTGTGCATTTTATCTTGGAGCATTGATGACAACTTTGGCATCAACTACACCATCATTGGTAACATTCCTATTTTTTGCCCATGTGTGGGGTTTTTTCTTGTAGCTGGTGGATGGGTAGTTGTCTTGATAAGTAGGTGTTCCCCCTTGTGCGATAAGGGCATGTTCGATATTGAGCACCTTGGGGATCAACTGGTCGTAGGTGGTGATGCATTGCATCTTGAGATGGAAGGACAAGGTTCCTTTGAGATTTTTGATGATGGTACATACTTTTTGTTCCTTAGGCATGTCCCATTTTCTTCTATTGGATTTTGATCACCATCATTGTAGAAAGGATGCAAATTTCTCTCCCTTCACTTGTTTTAGGGTGGATAGTTCTTCCAGATTCACATCCATACCTATGTTGAATAAATAGTTTTGCATGAATGCATCCATAATTTCTTGGAACTTTTTGATTCTAGGTGAGAGATGAGAGATGAGAGAACCATTCAATGGTGGGACCAGCCAAACTCTGAGGGAATAGTCACATTAAGTATCGCCATATGCGACCTCCATCCAATGTACCTAGAATTCCCTAATGTGATCTTTAGGGTTTCCTATCCCATGATATTTTTCAAATTTTGGGATCTCAAATCCTTTTGCGAATGGTTTCATCCTAATGCTCCTATCGAATGGATAAGGGCACAAATTCTTTGGTGTTTTCATTGGTTTCCCTGATTGAAGGTCCAACACTTTTTGTGAAAGAAATTTGATTTGTTTCAACACATCATCTTGAAGATCGAGAGGTGGAATGAAAGTGTTTTGAGGTGGCGTGATTGTTGGAGTGATGGGAAGATTTCCTGGTGTGCTTGTGGGGGGTGATTGCAAGTTTTGCTGCACCAACAAGGCTTGTTGATATGCTTGCAATTGTTGTTGTACCAACAACACTTGTTGTTGGTATTGTTGCTAATGTGCCAACAACACTTGTTGTTGGGCCTACTATTGTTGCGCCAACAATGCTTGTTGTTGGGCTAGTAGTTGGGCCACTACTTGTTGCTCTTGATATTGGTGCAATGCTTGTTGTTGCGCTACATGTTGATGGACTTGGTATTGTGCTTGGGCTTGTGCCTATTGTGCTTGACATTGTGCTTAGGCTTGTGCTTGAGCTTGTTGGGCAGCTTGTGTAGCTTGGGCAACCTAAGTAGCTTGTGTTGCTTGTGTAGCTTTTTGGGCTTGTTGTTGTTGCAACAATGCTTGAGCTTGCACCTGGGTGGCTTGTTGTGCTTGTTGTGGGACCTACACTTGTTGTGTAGCTTGTTGTGCAACCAATGTAGCTTGTTCGCTTTAGTATTGCTAGAGTGACTTTTGAAAGGCTTCTTGAGCTTTTTGTAGTGTTATGCTATATTGGTTCACCATGTTTGGATTTGGAGGTGGTGGTGGAGGATTTAGAATTGTGTTGGATTGAGTGATGTTGTTTTGTTTAGATGTGGTTTGGGTGATTGTGGAAGATGGTGTGACTAATATGTTGGGTCCCTAAGAGACCGTGTTTTGAGGTGTTGGGATTGATGACCTTGCTTGGATGGATACCACCTATTGTTACAATATCGGTGGTATATTCAAAGGATTTGATACACTGATTTGATTTATGGCTGGAGGATTGTTTTGGTTTGACTAATTTGGGATTGGTGGTAAAGGGGGAAGTCCTAAACCAAGAATTGATGTATATGTTAGTGGTAGAGGAGGTAGTGGTGCTAGAATTGGTGGTGGGATTGATGGAAGTGGTGGAATATTTCCTTGAACAAGTGACGATGAGGCCCCAAAGATTCCCCCTTGTTCAAATAGACCTGCTTGCACTAATGGGAGAGAAACTTGTGTGCTAAGATAATATGTAAGAATTGTAGAAAAAGAGGATGGATTATTGGTGTCATGGAAAATGAGTGGGGCATATTGATGCAAGGGATTTTGAGGGATGGCATTTGATATACCTGAGATGGTATCTGCATCCAAATTTTTATTATTGACAAGGGGGTGTGTTTGAACAGCGTGGAGTAATGAACTTCCCTTGTTGACAATGGGTTTTGTTGTGGCAAGAGATGATGTGGGTTGTGGAATGGGTTGGATGATGCCTTGACTAGGTGAGGTGAATGGTACAAGAAGAATATTCTCAAAAAATTTCTCCACAATAGTACATACATCAAAATCAGAAGATAGTTTGGCCCCTTCTTTTGCTAGCTCTAGCTTGTATTGTGAAGGATTTAGTTTCATGGCATTGCCAATTCTGTGATTTTTGGGGTATTGTACCATTTCTATGATCTCGTTTTGTGTCATGCCTAGGAAATTGTTGGTGATGTCCTCCACTTGACCCTCTTGAAGATCTTGTGGTATGAGAGGAAAGTTGGGCAAGGAATTGCTAGATCCAATGGGATTGATTTTGGGGGGGGATTTGACTCAAGTCGCATGGAGTAGATGTTTCTTTGTTGGCTTCCATGTTCTTCTTGTGTTGAGATTTAGTTTGAACCATAAAATATGCATCAATTTTTAGGAGAATTTCTAACTCTTTAGATTGATCTAAACTTGAGGGTAGAAAAATAAAATCTAGGATAATTAAGGATCAGAGGGTGAAGATGAGATAAAAGGAAGATGGGTGATATGAATGATTGAACTCTTAAGAAATATTGAAGGGGATACTAGACTTTAGGACTTTGGATTGCGGATTTGGTTTGATTTGATTTGGACTTTGACCTTGATTTGGATTTTGGATTTTGGATTTGGTTAATGAAAAAATAAACCCCAAGATGTTGGATGTTATCTATGGGATAAACTTTCTCAAAAGATGATAATTTGACTAAGTGTATGGAGAAGGATGCATCTACACACACCTAGCCAAACAAGATATTCTAATTTGTGGATTTTGATTCAAGGATTTTCTAAAAGTCTAGCATAGAGGATTTTTTCAAGATTTCTAAGAGTTGTTGGTGAGATGATTTGGATGTTTTGAATGATGGATGAAGGTTGATTTTGATCTTATGTGTACCTAGAAAGACTCTTGTTTACAAGACCTTAGTTTTGAAGAACATGCTTTACTTCCTATGTGAGATACTCAAACCTTTGGAAAAGCCTTTGATTTTGACTATAGTAAAATGAATACAAATTTGGCTTGTTCTTTAATGCACATTTGTAAAACTTGAAGAACAATCTCTCTCTAAATTTGTAGAGCATTGATAGACATTTCTTGAGAGCTTTTGAACTAAGACCTTTAGACTTTGGCTTTTGGATCTTGATTTTTTGGGAAATAATTTGAAAAGTACATGTGTGAGGTTCAATTGTTTCTTATCTTTGGTTAATGACTTCCTTTCACCACAAACACTTTCTTCATTAGATTTTGAAACTAGATGTCTAATGTCTCAATATCCTTTTCATCCCACAAAGTCCATTATTTTGAAATCAAGAAAAATCAAGGCACTAGTTCCCTATTGTTGAATTTAATGAGAGAAACTTGAGATGTAAGTCCAAACACTTAGAAACCTCTAAGGATAAAATCCCCAGGGTAAGCAATAGCACTTGGATTTTTCAAAGATATTTGTTCCTCCTAAAGGGTTTGACATTTGATGATCATGTTGAATGTCTATTTTTCCAATGTTTTAGATAATGCAAAGTTTTTTGATTCAAAATGATGCACAACCCTAGGATAGAAGAGACAATATATGTTGAATCCCCACTTGGATAAATCCAACTATGCCAATTCAAAGTGGATGACTAGAAGCTTGACCACACTGGATCCCCTCCATGACACACTCTTCTCAGGTTAGCCAAGCTTCAATACCCATGAAACTCCCATGGAATACTTCTCATTTGTACTAGGAATCGCAAAAATGTGGGGTGGTTTTAGAGGTATGACCTCTTGCACCAAAAAATAGAAAAAGGGTTTTTTGGCTTCTGCATAGTTTGGCTTTTAATCAGTGCATTCATTTGAGAGAGATTACACATACAGAAAGTGACCATTGTTTCCCATCTTTTCAATGTAACTAATCATGAGCTTGATCTTTCCTCAAGCATCCATATTATATATTGGTTGGAAGAGACTTGGCTTTAGTCTATTACTAGTTTGGGTCGTTCCCTTGGGGTGAGTACTTTTTCCCACCAAGGCAGGACCTCTAAATGTGAACAATAGCAAGCAATCACATCCGTAGTTTGATCGATCTTTGTTTGCGAGAACAAAGAGAGAACACACGCAATATACTTAACTCACACTAGCAAGCTTTGTTCAATTTTGTGAGCCCAAATTGAAATATTGAGGCAATATTTTACACAAATTAATGTCACCAAAAAGACTTGATTCTTAAGATTTCCGTGAAGCATGAGAGAAGTGCATATTCCTTTTTAAGTGAGATTACTTTGTATAAAAGATTACAAAACACAAAAGGCACATGTTCATTTTACACCTCAAAGCAATAATGGATTCATTTTAAGCACCAAGATGAAGTGTGAAGTTTTCTTGTTCAATTTTTAATCCAAAACCAGCTCTAGTAAGTTCCTAAGGTTCTTTTTAATCCCTTTGATTGTTCTTTTTAGAGCCCAAATGAAATTTATTGAGTCCCAAAGCTTGAAGATATCAAAATCCTTAGATTGGAATTATAATTGCTTCCAAAGTGTTTAAAAACACTTGATACAATAGAAAGAAGATGTCATAAAGAAAAATTCTCCTTGTTTCCTCCTTTCCTCCTTGATTACTTCAACCTGCAAAAATTGATTAATACACAGAAAACAGAGACATAAAATAGGTTAAAAGTTCAAATTGATTAATGACAGAAAGCACATGATAAAATGAGCTTGAAATTTAACCTTTTACCCCACCCCAATGGTGCAATCCACAAATGCATCACAGTTTGGAGCAGGTTAGCAGCGTACTGGTGAAATCTGCGTTAGATTGTGGAAAAAAAGGGACCACATATGCATCGCTATTTCACCCAGTGGCGTTGTTTGGAGTTTGACTAGTCAGACCCCACAAAAATGCAAGTAGCATCACCATTTGAAGCTGATGCAGCATCACTATACAACGGCATTGGACTAATAGCAGTGTTTCTTGCAGCATCGCAATTTCTTGTAGAGACACAAAATTTGAAAAAATACCATAATTTTTTGAAAAAAAATGTTAAATCTTCAAGATTCACCCTCCTAGCACCAAAATGTGAATGGTGAATCTAGACCTACACAAACATGATCAAACAACACAATGTTAGTCAATTACACAAATCTAAATCAACATTCCCCATAAGATTCATTTGAAATGAAATGAACAAGAAAGCAAAAGAAAATATCAAATAAAAGCTACTAATCTTGCTCAAGACATTCAAACCCTCAATCCCATGGGGGAATTGGTGCTATTTTGATGTGGAAAATAGCCCTTTCCCAATTCCTTGCAAGCTTTGATGAACTTTGATGAAGATTGATGCTCCTTGATGAAATTTGACCATAACCTAGTTATGAAACTGATGAAAACTATGAAACTTGGATGAAATGGATGAAAATTTCTCAAAACATGAAGATAATGATGTTGCATAAAGTTGTGGATCCAAAATCAATAGAGGAATCCTCTATTTATAGAAAAAAAGATAGAATAATGAGAAATGGAATGAATATGGGACTAAACACAAGACAATGGCATTGTGCCACTTGTCAACATACTAGTGGAGAGAGGTGGAGCACATTTTTATCAATGTGCAAATAAATGCAATTAGGTGGAAATTTGAAATTAGAGAAGTGACATGTTGGAGGGAGAAGAAAGAGGGGTTAATTCCACTTGGGTCAAGAAAAAGGACATGTAAGAGGCCTTTAATACCTTGTTGGATGGACAAGTCCTTTTGGGAGGGAGTTTTTGAATTAGAGGAATATTCCACTTTTTGAATGAGAAAAGAAGAATTAATAAATCAAATAAATTGATTTATTGTGCAAGTTGCAAAATCTAGAGGATTTGATAGATTGGGATTAGAGTTAATTAGGATTTAATTAACTTAGATGGGGATTTAGCTGATTATTTGACTTAGATTTTTGGATTTATTTAAATTAAATAGGAGGAAATAATGAGATGTTAGTTATTTAATTAAATAAAGTTTGATTTATTTAATTAATTGAAGAACTTTAGAAGTTAATTAAATAAGATTGATTTATTTAAGTAAAGAGGGACTTTAGGATTGATTGATGACTTAATTAAATAAAATTGATTTTTTTAATTAAAGAGGAGAATATTATTTAATCAAATAGAATGATATATTTAATTAAAATAAAAATATTAGATTTACTAAAATAGAGTTGATTTATTTAATTAAAAGGTGAAATATGATTTAATATATTAAAATTATTTTATTTAATTAAAAGAGGAAATATGATGAATTTTAATCAGATAAAGACTATTTCATTAAAATGGTTAGTAGAGGGATGATTAAGGGTGAATTGAAGTTAGTAAGTCAGAATCAAGTATGCGATATCAACCAGGACAATTTTTGTGTCTACAGTTATCAATCAAACCAATACGCCCAATCAAGATGTATTTTATAACGGATCAAATCATTATATAAGAACTCAAAGGGATGGTTGTGTGAAGTTGAAGTTTTCATTATTATGATGCTTTTTACTCCTTATTAATTCATTAGTAATGAAAAGCGGAATCTTATTCTAATCAAAGGGGTAATTGGTCAAGAGTTCACATGATTATTTTAACCCCAATTATTTTATGAACGTTGCAGGGGTAATACTACAAGGAGGATGGATATCAAGGCCCACATATGGAACTATGTCATGGGGAAAGATTAAATCTCTTTTATTAGTTTTATGGTTTTAATGATTAATGATTCAATGAATCCCCATTTAATTATTTTCATGCCACATGCAAGTGTTTCCTTTACCTACCAAAGGGGAGGAGCCTACTGAGTGGAATGAGGCTTAAAAGGTGCTTCCACTTGACCGTGCATAAGGAACCATAACAAGGGTGGGATTCTAATTCAAAGTTGCCAAGGTAGGAGATCTGATTGCTTAAAAAGGGTGTCTATTCAGGAATCTACACTAAATAATGTGATGGTTGTAGAGTTACTATCAAACAAGAGGATGAAGGAGCTCTTTGAGAAAATGAAGCTACAATGAGAAGAGTTTTTTAACACAAGGTGTGTTGGGAACCATGTACTTCAAATCAAACATGCCCAAACAAGGAAAGAAAACATTGTTGCAATCATCATTCATTTTGTGTTTAGCACACATCAATAGGGTTGGCATTAAAAAAGGACTGACCAACACATAAATGCATGTCAAAGAGGTCAGTGCTGGAGAATTAGAGAGTAGTCCACTAGGATTAGGAACAAGAGGAAGTTATTTTATTTTCACCAAATGATTATGATCATTAAGGAGTTTTCCACCAAGATCAGGAGCAAAATACCTACTTCTCATTGACATGAATCTACAACAAGATCCACTTGATTGGTTGACAAAATGTTGCAAACAAATCAACAAAAGGGAAACTTTCAACAGTTTTTAGCCACAACAGAGAAGGCAGCTAGAAGACAAAACAACTATAGTAACTAAAAGATGAAATAGGATAAAATACATAATAGAGAACAGGACAAAATATCCTATTTTAAATTATGAAATATTGGGGGTAGGTGAAACCCTAACTTGTATTGAATGTGGGCTACACATTGTAATTAAATCTTGGCTATTCATTTTTCTTTTAGAAAACTATATAAATAGGGGCTTGTTCCTCATTTGTAAGTGGTGGTGAATTGTTGTAAGAGGCATTTTGTAGAAATAGAAGGAAGCTTTTTATCTTTTTGAGTGTTTTCTTTGAGCTTGATCATTTTGCATGCATGATTCAACCTCCATGTTAGTTCTAGTTTATTGGTTTCATGGATAGATTTAATGGTGGTTGTTGTTATAGTATTTGATGAAATTCTAGCCCATACTTGTGGTACTTGTTGATGACAAACTATTGTGTAAAGTCAGCTTGGGCTTATTTATTTGTTGCACTTTAGTTCAATTGTATGTTTGTGAGGTGAATGCACAATCTAAAAATCTACAAACCTTAGAATATTGCACTGGTTTTGTGTAGCTGCAGGTTTCTCTTGGTCAAGAAAAACTTGGTTTTATGGGAGTTTGTCTATTGTAGAATCCTCCATTGTTACTGTTAATTCATACCTAGATTTAGAGTAGCTTCTCTCACCCTTTCTCTTTTTCTATTTCATTTGTCCCTTTTTAGTGTAAGATTCCAAGCATCACAATAATGCTAAATCTTATGAACATAATGAGTTTTAGCTTGCTATTTTGAGTGTGTAGTCACTGTTCATTCATTTCCAACAACTTGAAACTCCATTTGTAGAACCAACTTCCCATGCTTTATAAACCATAAAAGCCACACTATGATTACCAAAAAATCACATCAACCAACTGAACTATTCCAAGAATTTTCATGACCTTACACTTAAGAGACCTTGAGGTAGTAATTTGGAACTTGTTTGTAGATTTCTACCTTCCAAGAGAGGTAGAGCATTTATGTTCTACCTGTGTTGAGAAGGTGCAAAACACCGATCAATATATCTTATTTCTAGGGTTTGGTGAGTTGTACCATCTCATTATTTTCATTCATTATTATCCATTCCTACATTTCATTTGAAGGTTGATTACCAAAATGGGGTTTGACCAAGGAAAACCCATATTCACTAACAAAACAACATTTCCCCCTCTCTTTAGTGTGTGATTTGTAGGTTTAGGTTGAAGGCACATTGTCAAGAAATTTTGGAGAAATTTTTCAAAGTGTCTAAAGTTGTCAAAATTTTCACCTTGCATTGGAGATACTTGGAAGACTTCTACAGGTTGCAAATCAAGGTTTCGGATCCGGAAATTAATATGGAAGTGCAAAGTAGACTTTGAAGACCAGATTTAGACTTTGAAGGTTTAGAAAACTCTAACTTGACTGATACGCTAGTTGTGGTGTATGAGTCCCTGTTTAGGTCAATTTTCAAGTTTTTACATATTCAGACACCCATTTGCTAGATTCTTGTTTCTACACAAAAACTTAGATTTGGGACTAAACTGCCCAGTTTGGTGTATGAGTCCCAATCAACATTAAAATTAGTTTTTACAACAATTTAGACCTCCGTCTAGACATCTTTAGATTTCTAGGAGCACACATTTCATCTCATGACTTGTTATTCTATTTTACATGCATTTTTAGGTCATTTAGTTAAAGAGTGCATCAAATTAGGGTTAAGCATTACATCTTGCATTGAATTTGTCTTTCCAAGCCCTAGCTTGGTGGTGAACCCCTCATTAGTTTGCAATCAGTCCCTAGAACAACCTTATTGCAAGATATCTTTCTCCTTTACACACTTGAGGTTGAGATCTCTAGGGTTTGTTCCTAAATGAGAGTGTTGAGTTTTTTTATTCTATCTCCCTAACATAGAAGAGCAACAAAATTACACCTTTCATTTTGGTGAACCTGCATTTAGAACATCATAATTTTTATTTGGAGTGCATCATCATCTTAGATATTGCTTGCATTAACATTGCATTAGGGTTTGCATTAGTTAGTTGGAATTCTAGGGTTTCTAATTTTGCATTAGTGAAAGTGCATATAGGTTTCATTTTTGCATCTAAAATCATTGAAAATCATATAAAAACTAAATTTTCACTTAGGTTTTAGGTCATACAACATAAAAAGCATAAAAATCAATTGATTTTTTTTGAAAATTTTGAAAAAAATCCTCACTGGGACTCATACGCCCCTCTAGGAGATTTAGTGCTAGTGCAGATTTTGCACTACATTTTCCATAATTTAAAACACTATTTTAGCTTTCTTTTTTAGTTTACATAATTTTTGTTATAGTCACTTAATTGTTTTTAGCTTAAATTGCATTTGTATTCATCTTGCATTTAGTAGCCCTTGCATGATTATTTAGTGTTCTATTGTTAATATTGTAGTGAGATGAAGTTTGAGACTCATGTCATCCCACGATAACACAATCATCATGGATCTTGGGTTATCTAGCTCTTTCACTCGTAGTATTGACACTAGTGCACTAGGTATGGACCACCCCTTTAACAACTCTTTTCCTTCGAGTAGTATGACAAATGAGGAAGCAGTGGTTGCTAGTGTTCCACAAGAAAACATAATTCAAATCCATGAAGACTTAGCAAACCTACAACATCAAGTGCAAAATCACAACATTTCAACTACCACCATCCCTACTATAGATAACATTCATCACATGCTTGAAAGTGAAGATGGACTTGACCTTGTGAGGAACATAGTTCAAATCTTTGGAAAACACTTTCCCTCAACCACTAGTTGTCCTTTACCTACAAGCCACATCACAAGCCGAGGGGGAATTCAAATTCCTCCTCCCACAACAATTGCCTCTATTCCTACCTGTCACAACAATAATGCAACCAACTAGTAATGTGATTCCTTCCTTGGGTATTTTTTCTAGCATCCCTAGTACTCTTGTGGTATCACACATCATATCCCTACCACCTTACCACCTATAAGTATTCCATTTACTTGTCCCTCGAACACATACACCCCTTCACCTTTATCACCTCCATCTCATAACACAAGCAATGATCATTTCATAAACCAACTCTTGAAAGTTATTTCATCCCTTCAAAAGTTTCCACCATCAATCAAAATCAAAACAGTCCACCTACATATTATGTCAAAAGTAGTTCATTTTCCTTGGAGATATTGTGAACACTGATGACACAAGGTGTAGAGGTGCCTAGATTTGAGAAATATGGGGGGAGGGGTGATCCTTCTAACCATGTTGCTTCCTATTCTACGTTATGTACTGACTTTGTACTTGATGATAAACTCTTGGCTAAGCTTTTTCCTAGGTCCTTAAAAGATACTACCTTGGAATGGTTCTCTTCATTACCAAACAACTCAATTTGTTCATTCAATGAACTTGTTGAGGAATTTATAAACCATTTCCAAATGCTTATGACTCCTAAATTGACCTTGGATGATTTGATGAGATGCAAGCAAAAATAAGAAGAAAAGATTATTGATTTTATTTCATGCTATCAATCCCTTTATTCCCAAATAGATGTCCAAGTTCCTGACCCTTACCTTCAAAAGATGTTCATAGAAAATTTGGAAAGTAAGATACAATACAAGCTTACAATGATGAAATTCCCCTACTTCATGCACTTATGCAGTTCCCTCCATGATTATCAGAACTCAGTTAGTAGCCGTGATGAAAATTCCACTTCTAACTGTGCTGAGAAGTCCAAGTCCACAAACTAAAACAATCACCAATCTTTTAGAAAACAAAATAAAGGCTTCCTTCAACTCAATCCCCCTCAAAAAATAAGTCAAAATACCAATAACCAAGTAGCTATTGTTAAAGCAACAACACCCTTTAGCTATGTGGACTCGAAAAGGAAATTCACTCCCTTACCTGACACCCTTCATAACACAATGACTCAAATTTTAGAACAAAAAATGATTACCTTGGCTCCCGTCAAGACGCCTCATCCTAATAAGCCTCTACCTTTGAACTTTAGATCAAATGATTATTGCCATTATCACCAATAAAATGAACACAATATGGAACATTGTAAGCATCTTGAACATCTTGTGCAAGACCTCATTGATTCTAGTTGACTTTTGATTGGAGATGTTAATGATCAAGGGAAAAAGTCTGTTGCCCCTCCTAACCATAATTTGCAAATACCTACCAATCTAATGGCAAAACAAAATATTTCATTTGTCAAAGCTAGTGAAACTACAAATACTGATGTGATGAATGTTGACATGGATGATGAGAACATAGACACAATTCAACAAAGTCCTACAAATATTGACCAACAAGAACAAATTCCTATCGATGGTTTGGTTGCATTGGTTGAAACTCAACCTCATAAGGGCTGAACTCAAAAGCCTCTTGACATTGCTTTCTCCTCTAAAGATATACTTAAACATGCACCCAATGGTCCTCTTTACATAGCCAGTTGTATCTATGATAAGCCCACTAATGGGATATTAATCGATCTCGTCTATGGAGAGAACGTGATTACTGAGGAATTCTTACTTCTGCATGAACTCTATCAAAATATATGCAATAAACCAAAAGCATGGATCAAGATACATAATTTTTTCACTTTCCCTATGATAGGATCGACCACCTTACCTTTGCAAATAGGATTGAAAACATTAGATATATCATTCTCCAATATCCTGCAGTCAAACTAATTTCATTTGAAGCTAGGCTATCCATGGCTTCTCTCCATTAATGTAGTCCCCTCAATTGTACATAAATGCTTAAAGTTTCCCTTTGACAATGAAATTTTCATCATCCATCATAGTGGATTCAACCCTTTGTCTTCCCATGGAAGCTTTTCATTAGATTTCCTTTAGACCGAGCCTATAGAACCTATCAAGCCATGAGAAGAATTTTTTTTCAAGTCTTACCAAAAGTTCAAGGCAAAGAAAATAACAAAATTGTCCCTCTAGAACATGTTTCCACCCACCACCGAGCCTACCATCCTTGATGAAACCATGATTAAACCTAAAGAAATTCCAAATAATGAAGACCAACCTAAGACAAAACCTTCACCTCCTTCCTACAAAAGACCAAGAGATAATGAAAACAATCCCACCATGCTGCCTAAAATAATAAAATTTTATAAAGTAAAAGAGAAAGTGGTCGAACAACCTTTCATGGTTCCTTCCACTCCTTCCCTTGGGGAAGAAAAGAAACCTATGGTGGTTTACAATTTTTGGCCAAACTAGACACTGAAATAATTTTTTTAAACTAAATATTCACTTTCGGGCACCTATAGTGGCTAAACCGTGAGGAATTTGAAGATGATGTAAACTAGAGTTTTATGACATTTTATCTGTAGATTCTAAATATTTTTTTTGAAAATTTTTGGAATCCGATTTCACTTCTTTTTCCATCTCCCTCGAAAACTAGTTTTTTTAGAAAACAACATTTTAAAAAGTGGGCCGACCATATAACGTATAACTCTTTTTCCATGAAGGATAAAATTATAATTCTTTCAAATTTAAATTTGTAACTCTAATATCTAATGCTTCCACTTGGTTGGATAGTTTTTTATTGAATATTTTTTCTTTAATCAAGTTTCTAGGTCAAACCAATTATAATTCAGACATAACATGACCGTATAACACGTAACTTTTTTTGTATGTATCAAAATTCAATTTTTCTTTTTTTGTTGGATCAAGGACTTCCATATCTAGTGCACTCATATTTTTTTAAAAAAAATTGCAATCTAGTATTTTTCCACATGTACGGAACAAAGAGCTTGATTTTCAATGAAAAATTTACATTCACAAGAAATAAAAAATAAATATAATAATCAAATTAGATTTTATTAAAATTATACTTTTTTGGAAGTTTATAATAAGGATTGCATACTTACAAAAAAATAAATTTTAAATGAATTCATTTGATCCCCTAAAAGGTAAAGCAAAAGTGGTTTTTTATCAACATTTTGATAGGTGTAAAGGAGACTCTGTTATAGGTATGGTTTAAAACTAGCGAAGTTCTATCCAAGGGGGATTGGTATAAGGTGATTTGATCAAACCCTCTTCAATTGGAATCCTTTAAATGGAACATTTAAAGGCTTAAATCATTATATTTTCTAAAAATATGTGATTTCAGCAAAAATCAGGATCTCCCAGAAATTGTAAACCACTATTGTGGCAGCACCCTATGATGGCACTCTCAAATTTTGCAAATTTGAAGTGTCCATTTCAAAAAAATTGCCTTTGCACTCTTAGAAGTGTACTTGGCAAATCTGCCTGTGTGACCCACTTTGGAGGCTTATAATTTTGAGCCTGTTGATTTTCATGCAAAATCCCTTTGTGGACCCACTAATATGACATATGTGAACGTGCATGTCAATTTTCAACTTCCAACAATAAGTTTTGTCAAAATTTTGAAAAGCAAAGCTGGAGGGTTTTGGCACATCTCTGTTGTTTGCAAACGTTCAGTTTTACAAAGTAGCCTCCTGTTTGAGCTTGCATTTCACAAATGGAAGACCGCCATGACAAAATGATTATTGATTTCCATTCTACATGCCTAAATGTGCTCCCATGTCAAGTTTCAAAGCCTCATGAGCTGATTTTCTATTTTTACCAAGCCAAAAGCAAATGCAATTTATTCAGTTTTACATTTGCATTGTTGACAATGTTTTAGAGTGGTCAACTTCAACCTTCAATATCTTTTGATGGATGATGATTCAACCCAAAACTTCTTGCACATGTGTTTAGTGTACCAAAATGAGCCTATGTTTCCAGTGGCAGCCCCCCATAAGCTGTTTTGATATTTTTTCAAAGTGGTGACTTTGAGAGCATTGATTGGTTCTAAACAAGCACAATTGCATAAATGCCTAAGTAGGCAACTTTTTTGATTAATATATTTCACCTTAGGATCCATTTTTCTGATCCATTTATTGCATTACATTCTTGGGTCAAATTTCTACATGCCTATTCAATTTCATGCCTCCAGGATAAGTTTTGATGGGTTATTTAATTGCTTTTTGATCAAGACATGACCAAAAATGGTGTTCTGAAAAGTGTAAAATTTTGCAATTCTAATAACAACCCATTTATTTTTTTCATCTAAAACCTCTACAGCTCCATTTTCATCAATATTAGAGGTCATTTGATACATTATTTTAATGTACTTTTGTCGTGGCTAACACATCCCGGGGGCCAGTTTACAAAGGAGGTACCTGAATTTTAAGGGATGGGAAAAATTAGAGGAAATGGGTTTTCTCTAAAGAATTTATTATGATCACATGTAAAATTTCATAGCTCCAAGTGCTCTGGTTTGCTCACAATGAATTTTCTTCGAATGGTTGGCAGGCGTAATTAAAAGTCACAAATTTCTTCTAATTTTTCAAATGTTAATATTTAAAATATTTTGAATGTTTTAAATATTGGAAAAATATAAAATGCAACCTCAAGTGTTTTGGAGGTCAAGCAAGTTTAATTCTTGCTTCTGATTGGCTAAAATATGGCTTACGACAAAACTCATCGCCCATCGCCAATTTTAAATGAAAATGGAGGAGGAAATAAGCGATGCAATATTTCCCGGCAATGGTACTTTATTGGATAGGTTCATTTAATTTTCATGAGAAAAGGGAAGGTTTGAAACTGTTTCCACAATCTTCAAGCATCACTCATCGAGCTAGTGGAAGAAAAGGAGAATCCAAACCAGCAATGCTTAGGCTCGGAGCGATGGAGCAGGGTATGAGGATCCAACAATGCATAAAGGATGGAGCAGCCTTCACACATCTTCAAAGACCTTCACACATCTTCAAAGGGTCTTTGGGATGTTTCAAAAAATTTCTACACTACACAGAAAGCTATTGCTTGAGGGAACACCATGCTTCATTGCTCCATGTGTGGGTAAGTCAATCACATGTTTACTTTTCAGAGATATTGTAGAACTAGTATCACGAAGCGTGTGAGTCTGTTTGAGATTTCTTAGATGAATGCATAATGAAGGGATGTTTAAACAGATGCCATGAGTGTAGGATACACACAATGGATGTGTTGAAAAGGCTTCAGAAACTTCAGCAATGTTTGGTTGCCATTGTTGTGACATTGTAAAATGCTAAGCAAAAAAGAAAATTTAGGGCATCTTGCCTTCAACGCCTATCATCGGTCTTTGCTTCTATTTCCATATTGAACAAGTGATGAGTGATGGCATTTATTACTCATCACGAGTTCATATCCTATTTCCTCCATTCAACACCCAATACATTGGAAGTGATCAATGGCTGGAGGCAAAAGCGGTGATGGGCCCAAGAAATCTTTTGAAAGGAAATAATTAAAGTTTTTTGTATGTTGCAGGAAAAAGTGGTGAGGATGGGAAATGGATAAAATTTATATCCAATAAATATTTTAATAGTTCCCACCATTTAAAATGCAAGGTAAATGTGAGAAGATAAAAGTGCACGGGGTGAATTATTTTTTAACTACAAGGGTGAAATATTTATTTCTGCCAGACAAAGAGTAAAGTTAAATGTTGGAAATAAATATTGTAGTGTGCATGAGAAGTTAAGAGGAAAAATGAAAAGGATTTTCATAGGAGTAGCTATTTTCACCTATAGGGTAAAATTGGCAACAAAGATGAATATTTGCAGTGCAACAAACAAAGGTTGGGTAAATATTTTTTCACAGATGAATATTGTTTTCTAAGATGAGGCAGAAAATTTTGATGGGAAAATGTCTCCTGCAAATATAACCGCTTGGGGATAAAATACAAGTGAAATTTATTCTGAAATGAGGGCAAATGAAATGTAATTTACAAATAGCCTGAAGCTTGTTTGCTTCTTAATGTATAAAATGAATTCAGACTATTTTGGCAAGGGTCTTTGGTTAGAGTCTAGATCAGAATTGTGCAAATGAAGAACATTAAGAATGCATGTATAGTCCATGTCTTAGAGTTTTGAGTAGAGCTAGTGAATTTGGTTAATTATGTGGCTTCTGAGCATACCTAAGTAGAAATGCTAATCTCTCAAGCCTGTTGTCTCTCCACTTTGACATTTTACATGAATTATTAATGGATTTGGATCAAGGATCTATTCATTAATGGTCTTAGTCTTTCACTATGATGTATAATTTAATTTTTGCTCTCATCTAATGGATTGGATTAAATTCTTTGGTTAAGTCATAAATTCATGCTTATGTCGTATGGATTTGATAAGTAGTCACAAGAGGTTGGGTATTAATCTATAAATTGTAAGGCAATTGCAAAGATTATGGATGTTTAGGATTAAATCTGTCTTGTGTTCAATTCATTATGTTTTGGCTCCTGACCCTTGGATATGGCACTAGTCTTGATTGTTGCATACATTGTTCTCACTTCTAGTCTTTCAATTTTAGAACAAATTTCATAAATACACTTTTCAATCTACCTATTGTTGTGGTATTTGGTATTCTCAGTTGTAGATGTTTAAATCCTCTCAAGGAAATTCCAATTTCTTCAAGGATTTCATCTATTTAGCATCTAATGAGAATATATCTTCTCAATGTGCAATGTATGTGGAAAGTTTGTGAAGGAATGTCATAAATACATTGTGGGATCACCCTCCTAGGTCTTGCAAAGCCTGAAGTACATGAGGAAAGCTTAATTTCTTTCACTCATTTGTTGGCCCGCCATCTTTGAGGTTGTTGACTTTTGGAATTAACAAATCCATAGGCTTCCCTAAAGATGTAGTTGGTATTTAAAAGAGCCAACAAATTGGCGACTCTACTGGGGAGAATTTGAGAAAATTCTGATTGAAGAATCAAGCCTTAAGAGTCATTTAAGTTTCAAAATAGTTTATAGCTAGAGGTTGAAAATTATTGAATCATGTTTTCCCATCCGAGTGACCAACAAATTGGCAACTCTGCTGGGGAGAAATTTGAATCTCCAAGTGCAGACTGATAATTCATAGAGTCATATTACTTGCTAATTTGAATTTGGTTCAAATCTTGAAGAATTACAACCCTAGAGAAAGAAATTGTGGCATTGAGCCTAAAAGTTTCATGTTTATGGTGCTCTGCTAGTGAAAAGAACTCAAAAGGAAATTTACATGTGAAAGGGCTTCATACTACTTGAAGTTCAATCCTCTAAGAAGAGAGGTGGCGACTCTGTCAAAAGAATCTATGAAGATGTGAAGAAAAGTTCCAAATCTACATTATTTCCAATTAGGAAGCACAATTTGCAGTGGTTGTAGTATTTCTAGGTATTCTTCATTTTTGGTTTTCAAGAAGTTTGTATATGCAAACCATATTTGAAAATATTGAAGCAAACTTTGTTCCCTGTTGAGTGAATTAGCACTAAGAGAGGGAAATAATGGTAAAATTGAGTTAGCATACTTCTGAGTTGTAATGTATTATGATGAAAGTATGTTGGTGTTTTAAATCTTCCCATTAAATAGATCTTAGGCTTAGATGCATTTGAATTATGCATTGTAATACTTTAAGATCATGATGAAAGTTAGAAATAGGGCAATGAATGATCAACTATAGAGTTGATATGTGAAATTTGAAATATTTATATCAAAATGCATCAGTATATGCATTCTAGTATGGATCTTGGTGCAACCATTGTTTGTGATCAGTCCCATCCATATTGTCAAAGAAATTTCTGCACTGAGAGGTACAAAATCAATAATTTCAGTGGTATTTTGGGTTACTCGAATGACATTCTATTGGATCTCAGTTGTGTTTATAGTTTGTCCTTGATGAAAAAATCTCCTTTAGTTGGTTCTCTTTGCATATCAGGTGTATTTCACATGATTACAAGCCATTTGATTACATTCTTTGTTCTCACATTTTTGAAGGCATAACAATTATTCAGGCTTACACATATCGGCATGAGTATGGCAGGGTATCCCTGATCCACTTTGAAATTTTGAAGTTGTCTATCGGCAAGACATTTCAGATGTCATGTCGATTGAATTTAAAATTTTGGCTATTGTCAGCAAGACCTCATTTTTGTTATGGCGACAGGAGAAAGGTCTTTTGGCATAAGCTTTGGTCGTCGGGCTAATGTCATAGCGAAATTATATTGTCTCCCCGACCAGTGCATGTGGAAGTCTATCGACAAAGTGTAAGACCTTCGGTATAAAGTCACAGCAAGATTTCAATGTTACACCAACTGATGGTGGATGGATGTGTATCAGCAAGAGTCAGGGTTCTCGGAATAGGTCTTGGCGAAGTGGTTTTGTCTCGTCGACATCACATATGGGATTCTCTTCGGCCTAACTTATTGTATTCGGTGTGAAGTCATAACGAATGCGCTGTCACACTGACTGTCGGTTAAAAAACATTGCATATCGGCATGAGTTTTTATTTCATGGGAATGTCTTAGCGAACACTTTGGTCTTACCGACTAAGTCTTTTGAAGTGCTTTTGGCAAAAGTTTGGCATGGTCTCAGTGACTCAGTGTATAAATTTTTGTTTCAGTTTGATAATGCTTTTGTCGAGAGGTCTCCCCGACATTGATATGTCTCTCCAATGGAATACAAATGGTCTCTGTCAGTATGAGAAGTGAATTCTCTTGGCGATCTATTGTGAGCTCAGGATGTTTTGGCAAAACAAGGGACAGTCTATATCGTGTCTCCCCGACTATGTATTGTCTTGGCAACTTGGAAATGATAAAGGCCTTCAGCATAGGTATTGAACTGTCATAGCGACAGTGTGTATCGAATGTCTTTCAGTATTACAAAGTTGATCTATATGATGTCTCTCTAGTATCAAAAGCTATAGCGATAGCAAATGATGGTTTCTTTTCGGTGAGAGAACCTTTTTGTCTCATCGACTAGAAGGATGTTATGGGCTCATGGCATGACATTATGTATCTGATATGACTTCTCCCAACTCTGATGGATCTTGGCGAAAGTGACATCCATAAGGTTTTTTGGCAACATTAAAATTTCCTATGACATAACATGTCATCGATTGAATTGAAAGGTTGTTAGGTCAAACATTTTGAGCTTATTCTTTTTGTTGGGTATCGAACCCTAGCCTGGCCACCATCATGAGAAAGCTTCATAAACTATTCTTTACTATTGTTGCTGGCTATAACGGCATTGTCAGGATGAAATTCATTCTTGGTTCAAAAATGAATGGTATGGCTGCTATGGTTGATGCACCTCTCTAGCTGGAAGCTCGACAGTGGTTGATGGAGCCATGGGAGTTACAGATTTGTCTAGTATTTTTATTCATGCATTTCATACTAGTTTATAATCAACATTTTTCTTAACTACTCTTTGCATCTCAGTCCATATGATGCCCTAACTAAGTATTGTCCTTCATGCATTAGAGGTTATGTTTTTTCTGTGGTGGAAAGTTGTGCTTTTTAATGTAGCAATATGAACTCATATGTTACAGGTTTGTTGAGAACAACTCTTAGCTTGGTTGGTAGTTCTGTCGTACTCCTGAAGACAGTTACCTTTCTGGCAATAGTATAAACATAAGCAAAAAACTCTTTTCTACTATTGCTATTACTGTAATTCTGAGATTATCATTCTTGGGCTGTATGAAAATGTATGATAAAACTCTGCAATAAAATCTGAATAAAAATGTAGAGATTGTAAATTTCTTTTCTACGTAGTATTTTAGGGATTCAATTATTGAATCTTTAAGGTATTATGTAGATGAGAAAAATAGAGAGATATGTGCTTAACTGAAAATAGAGAAATCCTTTGAATCATTACTATTGTTCAAAACATAATTTGAGGGGTTGGTACTCCTTGAGATAGTTATCTCTAAATGAGGGGTTGTTGCTCCTTGAGTGGGTGCTCAAAAATCAGCCTATAAGGCATTGTGAACAGTTGTTTAAAAGATTAAGCCTGGAAGGCATTTAGGTAGTGGTTTTTATACCCTAGGAGGGTTTTCCACTCGGCAAAATATTGTGTCT
>VDFB02367399.1:0-49231 GCA_007258455.2 Sequoia sempervirens
AATCTAGGTCATTGATCTTAAAGCAATTAAAACTTCATCCATGGTGATCTGAGCCTTGTTTTTATGCCTTTAGCAACTTTCTCATAGAAAATAACAATGCCAACTCAAATGTTGTGATCTATCAATCAGTATGTATCGCCAACCTAATCTATGCTTTTTCATTAATATCGGAAAAGTACATAAGAATAGTTATTCTTAGAGAGAAAATTTCCTTATATGCTTCATCGCTCCTCGGTGATCTTCCCAAAATTTTAGGGTACAATCAGTGATGAAAGTATTCATGCTATGGTGTTTGGTCCATTCGATCATCCTATTTTAAAACTTCATCGACTGTTCTCCAATCCTTTTGTCGCTTTCCTTTTTCCTTATGCAAAATCCTCGGGATCCTGCAACATTGCTTGTACCATCAATGGTCATTGCCTATCACGGATGAATCTCATCCTTTATTTTCCTTATCAGCAATGTAAACATCCTTGTGACAAATCTTAGCCCTTGGATCTATGGCCTATCCTTCCATCATGCATCGCTAATTTGAACTTTGCACCCAAGCTCCTATTAGCAATGGGAGGATTTACAAAGTTTACAATGAATCTGTGATGAATGATAAGACATAATTTGGAACTTAAGCTTTGAAATGAATCTGCGATGAATGATAAGACATAAGGCCGTCACTCATCACTAATTCTCCTCATACAGTTTGCAAGCAATTAGCAATGGGAGGATTTGCAAAGTTTACAATGTGCATTGCATATCACTAATGTGAAACTTAACATTTAAAACATATCCGTGATCATGCGATGTAAAGGAAATTTCATCATATCGCTTGTCACTAATCCTAAATTTATCATTTTATGACCATCCACGATGAGCAATAAGAACATAAGAACATAAGGTCGGGGCATCGCTCATCGCTATTACAAATTTGAAAGCTCGAAAGCCATTAGCGATGAGTGATCCTTCAATAATACAAAGAACATCACTCATCGTGCATTTGGTTTAAGGGCCTTGGAAACTATTTGCGATGAGCAATAGCATAAGAATATCGCTTGTCGCTAATTCAAAATATGCACTTTTGAAGAAATCAACGATGAGCAACAAAGTAAAATGACTGTCAGGACTTAAGTGGAAACCTTCAAACACGTGCACTTAAGTTGTTCTAATGAAGGGGATCCCTAGGATGACATGAGAATAATAGGCTTGAAAACTTCTAAGTCATGAAATGCAAAGGATGTAAAGGCCAAAACATCCTTTACTTAACCTTATAAAATACAAGACCTGGACTTAGGCTTGAGGGACCAGTTACCAGATGACATTGAATGACATAAGATGTTTTAAAATGACTGGTAATGGGCAATAAGGATTCAATGACCAAATAGAACCTTATAAGCATTTATAACGAATAAAACCCTAAACCCTTAGATAACAACCCTACATCCAAATGTAACAAGGGTTTAAGATGGAACAAAAAAAAATTGAGGGTTCCATCAATGGGTCCGACTAGGGATGCATGCCTCCTATAGGCACGGTGAGATTTCAGAATCTCAGGTGAAGCAGACTAGGCACAAAAACCAAAACAAAAGAAACAACATATGTATAGTATTTACATAGGCCCAAAAGACCTAGAAAGGGAGATCCAATCTCCACTCCACTTAAAACCTCACCAGAGGTGCAAATTGTAGTATGCACTTTACAATCCAACCAGGCGTATTTCATGTTTGGTGGCACTAGGCCACCAAAACTTCAGGCCAATTCCTGCCTCTGTCAAAACCCACTCTTTCAAAAGAACTGATGTCCTTCCATCCACATTTGTCCCTGTTATACCCTTGCAATAAGAGTGATTTTATTCCTGCCAGAATAAGTGTTAGGCCTCTGCTGAACAAGTGAGAATCTACCTGATTACAATCATTGCCATTAACATCTCTCTCAACTTTCCTGAGCATAATATTGCCAATGTAATTTATGCCATTCTTTATCATAAACTAAAAAACTTCATCATTACATTACATATATGTGTTATGTTTATTATGTGAAACATGTGCATACTGAAAGTAACATTCCTTATTGTTCATTTCATTGTCATGCTCCATTAGAATAGCTTCCAACTGAATTGGGAACTGAAAGTATTCATATTCCTCGAAGAAATTGGCATTTTGATACTCAACCTTATCTACAACATATGTATCAAATGTGAAACATTCACAAGCAATGCCCTCAAGGAGCACATCAATGTGTTTCTTTGTTTGCATAAGGCCACACTTTAACTTTGTTTCAAATGCATCATCAAAGTCTTCAATGAAAAGTGGATTATCTCTACACCAATAAGGATCACTATTTTTAACAACTAATGAAGATGGAGGCTCATCAAATAAAGGGTTTTCCATTACATTCATTTTTGACATGAAAGCCTCAACTTCCTCAACATGAAGGTCTAATTCCTTCAAGTCATTACTACATTCAAAATCATTGTAATCACTAGAAGAGTAGATAAACACATTTTCAACTTCATTTCTACCATTATATTTTCCTGTACAGACATAAAAAAATTCTATCTATTCCTCATGATTTGAAATATCATAGTCAGAAAGCTCTTCCAACTTTGTATAATTATCAACCAGAATTAGTGGCTTTAAATTCTCATTACAATGCATAACATAATCATCTGAGAGTGAACCTATGTCATCAAAATATTGTATACTAATGTTATTCTCATTTGAAATAAAAATTTCCAACTCCATTCCACAGAAACCATTTTGACTAACAGAATAACAATCAGTGGGATCTACCTCCTGAGTTGAATATGCATTAATAAGTCCATTGATACTAAGTTCATTGTTGACAAAGCTTTCAATCCTATCAATATTAAGATCAGGACTACATGTTTCTTGCATGTTGAATGATGAACAAGTTATCTCATCATCATTCTTATCTTCAAACAAGTTACCAGATTCCTCTGAATCATAAGAGTACTGATGAAAAATTTATGTAACCTCATCATTGTTATCGCTAGTAATCTCATTATAGGGTATGATTGGCCCAATATTTGAAATTGATTTTATTTCTTTATCAGTTGTTCTATGTAGTGCATTTGAAACTTTATGAACACAATCCACAAGTGCATACATCTCATTATTTGAATCATAGCTCATAACAGGGCTAATGTGATCAACATTATGAAATGATGTATATATTGAAACAATAGGGGTGTAACTGCTCTAATATTCATTTTTAACTTCTGGCTTACACCATTTATTAGCATTTGGTGTCTTATAGCAGCAAACATTTGTAGACACATAACTCCTTTGCATTCTGCATTTCAAGATATTTTCAATGTTCATGGCTATCCCATATGCTCGATGCAAGGTTTGGGATCTTTATCTCTCAACAAATTTCTCATATTATTATCAAAGGCTCCCAAATACACAACCAAACATACTACATCACTTAGTTCCAAAGCATTAGGGATACCCTTTAATGTCTTAGCAAATCTTCAGTTAAATGTTGGGACCAACTCGTCCATTTCTTTCTCAATGTTCATAAATTTATTAAGCATATAACGAGTACTAATTCTTTCACCAAATTGCTCCATGAACACTACTTTGAAATCACTCCAAGAATAGACAGAGCATGCTGGTAAATCAGAGAACCAATCTCTTGAATCTCCTTTTAGAGACTGAATAAACAACCTCATGATCACATCCTCATGATTAACTTCGTAATCATCCATGAGATTATTGAATTCTTGTAGATGCTTACTTGTTGATTCACACTTTGCACCACTGAACTTTGGTAGCTTGTTTTCAATTTTAGATAGAATAACATTTGGGTAACCACAAATTCCATCAAAATTTATGGCCATGTACCTTTTGATGCTGAAACTTCTTTTATTACATGACAGGGGATGATTACAAACCATGGTTGCACTAGGAACCATACAAGGATTCATATATTTGATGCACTTTTTCCTACACCCTTACAAGATTTTTCAAACTAACTCTATAGTTACAGGGCAACTCAAATTTATATTACAATGTGATCTTAAGCTCTTACAATGCAAATTTTTATCTCTACTTGCTTAAGACCTACTAAATGGGTTTCTTCAAGAATATTGCATACATCACTTTATAATAGATACTACAATCTAGTAATGTAGAAGTATGCAAGCCTAGCACTACTATTTCCCTTTATTAGTGCTTAATTTCACTGAATAGGGAATCAAAATTTCACAAGATTTATAACTATGATTTCCATATACAGATTTATCTTTCTTTGAAAATGAAAACTAAGAAATACCTGGATATGTGCAGTTGTTGCAAGTTCTTCTTACTGAGTGGAAATAGTTGTATATCTGAAACATTCTTCACATTATCAAGTTCTTTGACAAAGTTGCACCTCTTTTTACAGAGGACTGGACTTCAAGCAGTATGAAGCTCCTTCAAGAATGAATTTCCCTCTGGATCTTCTTCCATAGCAAAGTCACACATGAATTCATTTAAAATTGCTGCAACACAACCACTTCCAGGTCTGAGAATTTCTCAATCTGAACCAGATGTTTAGATTCACCAAACAATGACTCTGAAGGAAATATGATCTTCTATCAGAATTTCTCAAGTTACTCCCCAGTGGAGTCGCCATTTCTATTGGTGATATTTCCACCAGAACCAAGCAATTCTCTAAAGAGTAGCCAGCTCTCATAAAGAAGAATTGTAGGGTCAGTGGCCAACACAACGAGTACACAATTTTTGTAGTCCTCACCCCTTCACTTCAGGCTTTGTGAAACCTAGGAGGGTATTCCCAATTGTGTTTTCCTAAAATGTATTTAATTAGTAACACATTTATTCACAGATTGATTCCTATTTATTTGCAAATAAAACCCATCTCGTTGCAGATTTGGTGGATCTGTGAATGAATGACTATCTATTTGCTAGGAATCAAGGATATTCTTAACCCACATTATCCTTGGAAATATTTTAAATTAATATTGTTCTTGTGTTAAGTCCATGCCTAGGTGTGCTATTTTCTCATTTCATGCAAGATTTTCTAACAAACTGACTAGTGTCTCATCAATTGGAGCAACAAAGTCAAATATATCATTTTCAATAATATATGAACTACTCAATTTAGAGCTCAATAGACTATTTTCATAATACTTTGTATTTATGAAAACTCACAATGCCTGAAAACACTCACTCCTTACAAATCCTAAGCAATTCCTTATGAAATATATAACCCTATTTAGGCATTTTAATCAACTCCTTGAGTTAAAGCTGAAAACAACATAATACATTCAAATGGAAAACTTGAAGATAAATGATAACACCATTAGTATTTCTCATTTATAACTTGTAAGAGATATACATAGGAGAGTATTTGTTCCCGGACTAAATTTTTTTTTGATATCATTAGTTTCTATAGAACTCATTTAATATTATCATATACTAAACTTCATGCCCAAGACAAATTACTGGCCTATCTATCAGTAATCTACTCTAAGTGCTTTTCCTAAACTTAGCTTTCACTTGAGACCTTGTTTAGAATTAAAAATTTCACCCATGTAATAAGCCTTGATATCCCTTTTATAGAACAAGGGAGCAACAAGCATCAAGCTTAATTACATTTACATTTCATTTCATTTGTACCAAAATTTGAGACATTTTTTAGTTAGTTACATGCAATCATTAAGGAAAATGGAAGAGTAAAAGAAAACATTCCATATTCCCTGAATGAAGACATGCCAACTCCTCAAAAGGAAATTTTTGTTGCAACCATGTTGAATCCTCATCCTTGTTGACCAAAGCAGATTCTCCAATAACAACTCTAGCACAAACTTGTATACACACCACCAAGGTCCTTTAGTTTGAAAATTCTCGTACACACTAGCCCGAAAACTTTCTGCATCAACGCTAGAAACAAGAAATCACATGAGTGTTCAACAGGACAATCCTACCAAAAGGGACATGGTTTCGTCAAAAGAAAAATAGGGCGCAATCATCACTTTGAGTCATCAATCTTAGAGGATACTTTCCCACATTTTGCTTGTGGTGGGACTAGACTCACCACCTCCTTGTCAGAATACTCTGATGGTACCAGGGAGAGGGGATAATAATCACCCTCTGGATTAGTGTCACCTTCACTATCTAATAGTTTGTTAGAAACCTCACATGGAAAATTACGTTCTTCTGAATAAGCCTTACAATGCTTACTCTCCTTTTTTTCCTTCTTTTCATATTCCACCATCCTCTTCTTATGTTTGATTGATTCTTTTGAAACTGTATGGCCCTGTAGATGGTAATTCTCCTTGTCACCATACTTCTTGAATTTCCTAAGTCCCATTCTACCTTTTGTCATATCAAGAGCTCCTTGTGTTTCAATTTCATCCTCAAGAGCATCTTCCTCATACTCAAGCAAACTCAGCTTCTCAGACTCTCGAACCACCATGGTAGACCTACTTACCTAGGACAAGAATGTCTACTTCTTGACTTAGGAATAATTAATGCTTGCACAATTTCTTACTAACCCACACCTCTCATTCATTGCATACTAAATTATGAAAAAGGTGATCAACAAGCAATATGTATTAAATAGGCATTTTGAAGCATGCAGAATTAATGATTTGAGAGCTCCTCACACAAGCTAGTTGATAACTTAACGACTCATCTTTCAATCTAGGTCGTTGATCTTAAAGCAATTAAAACTTCATCCATGGTGATCTGAGCCTTGTTTTCTATGCCTTTAGCAACTTCCTCATACAAAACAACAATGCCAGTTCAAATGTTGTGATTTGTCAATTAGTATGTATCGCCAACCTAATCCATGCTTTTTCATTAATATCAGTGAAGTACATAAGATCAGTTATTCTTAGAGAGAAAATTTCTTTATACGCTTCATTGCTCCTCGCTGATCTTCCCCAAATTTTAGGATACAATCAATGATGAAAGTATTCATGCTATGGTGTTTGGTCCATTGGATCATCCTATTTTAAAAATTCATCAACAATTCTCCAGTCCTTTCTTTGCTTTCCTTTTGCTTTATGTGAAATCCTTAGGATCCTTCCACGTTGCTTGTTCCATCAATGGTCATCACCTATCAAGATGAATCTCATCCTTTATTTTCCTTATCAGCGATGTAAACATCCCTACAAAGAATCTCAACCCTTGGATCTGTAGCCTATCCTTCCATCAGGCATTGCTAATTCGAACTTCGCACCCAAGCTCCTATTAGTGATGGGAGATGCAATGAAGGCATCAAATTTAGACACGTACACTTGCATGGAAATCAATGGTAAAAAAGACATCATACATAAGATCTTATCATTTTAGTGAATGAAACATTCCAAAGAATACCATTGCTCTTCGCTAATTTGAAACTTAAGCTTTGAAATGAATCCGCGATGAATGATAAAACATAAGGTTGTCGCTCATCGCTAATTCTCCTCATATAGTTTGTAAACAATTAGCGATGGGAGAATTTTCAAAGTAGACAATGTGCATCATGTATCACTAATGTGAAACTTAACATTTAAAACATATCTGTGACCACGCGATGTAAAGGAGATTTCATCATATCACCCGTCGCTAATCCTAAATTTATCATTTTATGACCATCCACGATGAGCAATAAGAACACAAGAACATAAGGCTGAGGCATCACTCATCAATATTACAAATTTGAAAGCTCAAAATCCATTAGCGATGAGTGATCCTTCAATAATACAAAGAAAATTGCTCGTTGTGCATTTGATTTAAGGGCTCTGGTAGCTATTTGTGATGAGCAATAGCATAAGAATATCGCTTCATCGCTTATTGTTAATTCAAAATATGCACTTTTGAAGAAATCAGCGAAGAGCGACAAAGTAAAATGACTGTTGGGACTTAAGTGGAAACCTTCAAACACGTGCACTTAAGTTGTTCTAATGAAGGGGATCCCTAGGATGACATGAGAATAATAGGCTCAAAAACATCTAAGTCACGAAATGCAAAGGATGTAAAGGCCAAAAGATCCTTTACTTAACCTTATAAAATAGAAGACTTGGACATAGGCTTGAGGGACCGATTACCGGACGATAGTGAATGACATAAGATGTTTTAAAATGACTAGAAATGGGCAATAAGGATTCAATGACCAAATAGAACCTTATAAGCATTTATAACGAATAAAACCCTAAACCCTTAGATAACAACCCTACATCCAAATGTAACAAGGGTTTAAGATGGAACAACAAAAAAATTGAGGGTTCCATCAAATACCACTTGTTGGGAAATATGGTCATCTCAAAAAGAAACAACTGAGATCAGTAGTGCCTTCAGTAGAAGACATGTACTACTATGACATAAAGCAAAAATAGACACAATTCATTTCCCACATTAATCCTTTTGAGGAAAAATCATCCAAATCAACTAGCTTTAACAACACCCTTAACAGATTCAGCAAACAGAATCAACAACCATGAAAGATGAAACAAAAGACGTGAACACATAGATATACGTGGGGAAAACCCTTTCAGGTAAAAAACCCCACACTCCAAAATCCCATATTTCCATTATATTATTTAGCAACAAAATACAGCTACAATACAATATCAATCTCACGACCTTTACAAAGTTTACATCTTGTTCCATTTTGGAGAATATCCAGCAGCATAACCTATCGCAACCACCTCTCTCAGTGAGAGACATCTCACTTGGCTACACAGCCACATGGATCGACCACCAACCTCTTGGCCTCTCTATTGTACAGTCATTCAGGCTTCACCTTCTATGAGATCCATCCCTCTCTTGGCTTCCCATCCTCATGTCCAATTCGGAAACATTCAGCCTGCACTCAGCCTCTCAACTTGCATCTAACCTCACGGCCTGCACCCAGCCTTACGACATGCACCCAGGTTCTCGACCAGTTTGCACCTAGCCTCATAGCCTCTCTGCTTGCATCTGGCCTCTCAGCCTGCATCCAACATCTTGGCATGTTTGGCACCCAGCACCACGCGGCCTCTCTACTTACATCCGACCTCTCGGCTTGCATCCAATATCTTAGCCTGTTCGGCACCCAACCTCTCTGCCTGCATCTAGCCTCTCGACCTGCATGGCGAGATTCTTGTCCAGTCTACACCCAGCCTAGCAGCCACTCTACTTGCATCCGGCCTCTCGGCCTACATCCAACATCTCGGCATGTTCAGTGCCCAGCACCGAGGTAACCATCGCTTTCCTCTGAGAGATTATCATTCTCTATCACTTGACTCTTCAACTACCGCACCCCTATAGGGTTACACCTCGAGCCACATGCCATCATCCAACTTTTTTGGTCATCAAATAAGTAGTCGAACAAATCTCCAGTGTCAAACTTAGGGTTATCCACCTACACCATGGTGCCCAGTTGAAGAGAAATTCATTACCGTCTCAACAATGTTCACCGAGCACATGGGCCCACATGCCATCTATCCTCCACTTCATTGCCACCTTTTAGCCTTAATCATCATGATCCACAATAATATCGGGTCCCAAGTGGTCCCCACAACTACAGGCATCCAAGTCGCTATATTGCTGGAAAAATGAACTTCAAAACCTCTTGACAGAGATTGTGAAATTCCCATAACCTATGACTTGCCAATAAAGCGATCGCCATGTCGCTCAAAACTCAAACTTTTGAACCTCTTGTTGGAGGTTTCAAAGTTCCCAAGACCCATGACACATCGACAACAAAGGAAGTAGCCTTCGCTTCACAATTGCTAAGTTGGGAGGTTATGAAACTTTAGAACCCCACGACTTCAGTTAGATAAACTTGAAAATTAGTGACTTCACTCAAGCCGATGAAGGAAGAGAACATAGCTACTCCAGGAAGTCGATCAAGCCAGTAAATTTGAGTCACGTTTCTCAACAACTAGTACTTGATTCTCTAATTTCACAACCATTAACACTAAATAAAAACTTGTATCCTTTATCACATATCTGACTAACACTCAAAAAATTGTGTTAGCCTTCAACATACAAAACATCATGTGTCTTTGTTTTACCACCATCAAGACTTAAAGTACCCTTAATGAATATTTTAGCAATTGAATTGTTTCCAAGGGTAATTGAACCACCTTCAAATTCCTTGAAGTTCATGAACTTACTTTTGTCTCCAGTCATGTGACTAGAGCAACTGTTATCAATAATCCATAGGTTCTCTTTTTGAGCATGTAACATTGTTTGAGAAATCATAGACTTCTCAAACTTCTCTTCAAAAACCCTCTTCTAAACCTTCTCCAGAACATCACTTCTTCCTTTTTTCGGTAATGGGGAACTCACAAAATTACTTATGTAATTCCTTGCAATATGTCCAAAATTGTTGCACTTGAAACAAATGACATTGAAATTGGGCAAAGGTGAAAATGCATTATTACTAACAAAATCATTTCTTCTTACCGAAACTCTTCTACAATCTATGGCCTTATGTCCATACTCATTACAATTAAAAAAATAACTAGAAAAAGAAAAAATTTACCTAGTATTGTATACTTGTCTTCCAGATCTCCTCCTTTTGTTTTGCACTTGAACAAATCCATCATATTGAGTCATACTGCAATAACTTGTCATTTTCATTTATGATTTCAAACTTTCAAAACTTGTCACCTCCAAAATCGCCTTAGTAACCTCTAACTTTTTTGCCACCTTTTATCTTGATTATCAAAACCTACTCTAGTTTTGACATGCCAAAATTTTTGAACTTGAAATATCTAATCTAGGGTTTCGTTACTCTTATTGAACTTCAACTACAACTGTCGATTTTCCTTCTCAAGCTCTTTTTTGGTTGCAACAACCTTTTCTTCAAGCTTTTCACAATCTTTGTCTCTTGATAGCAATTTTTCTGTCAAAACTTCTTCAACTCTTTTTGTTTATTTTGCTTTAGTCTTCAGTTCAACAATCATCTTTTCAACATTTTTCAAATCTTTTGCAATTCTTTCTTTGGCTCTCACTTCTTTTGTAATTCTAACATTCAACTTATTGATTTCTTTTCTAGCCCATAACAGGTTCTTCATAAGATCTACTTCATTTTCTTCAGAACCCATTTCAGCATCACCATCAACAGTTTCAAAAGTCATCAACACAAATTTTCCATTTTCATCTCTAAATGCACCTTCATCCTCTTCTTCAGTGGAATATTCTTCTTCCTCATTATTGTAGAAAATCTGATGTTTCCTCTGACCTTTGGATATTCTCTAAAAATATTTGTTCCCATTCTTTTGCTCAACATTGTTAGTATTCTTATGAGGAAACTTAGCCATAAAAAATATAGCATCTCCACAATCGAAACACTTTAAAGGTAATTTACCTTTATACTTACCAAAACCTCTTTTCAACTTCCTCACAAAATTAGCTTCTTTTGGATCTGATCCACAATCAGAATCTTGATCAACCTGCTTCAAAGATACTCTAAAAGAAAATTCTTTCCTTATAGAATCTTCACTTGCAAATCTCATTTCAAATGCAGTTAGTGTTCCATGCAACTCAATCATCCTTAAAAGATATTCAAATCTTTAGCTTCTTCAATAGCAGAGATTTTAGGATCAAACCTTCTAGGTAGGATCTAAGAACCTTCTTTACACCAACCTTCTCTTCCAATCTTTCTCCAAGTCCTCGAATATGATTGAAAAATTTATCAACCCAGAGCATGAATGCAATAATTTTCTCATCTTCTTTCATCTTAGACCCTCAAACTAAGCTTTGTACGTCTGCAACTTTGATTCTTCCACTTTATCATCACCTTCATAAATAGTTTCCAATTTTTCCTATATTTCCTTTGTTGTTCTGTAGTCAATCACTTTCACAAATTTATTGTTAGTCAAACCACATAAAATAGCATTCCTAGCCTTAGCATTCAGCTCAGGAGCTCTCTTTCCTACCTGATTTTGAGGAGGGATATTTTCAAGAGGATCATATCCTTCTACAACTAACATCCAGATGTCCATTCCTAAAGCCATCAAATATGACTTCATCCTAACTTTCCAAAATGCAAAATTAGATCCATAAAAAATTGGTAGTTTATTTCCTAATGAACTTTCATGTACCATCCCGGATCTAGCTTAAGCTTTTAGAAATTTTCAACTTAACTTAGCTCTAATGCCAATTGAACAGTACACAATCTACTGAGAAGGGGGTGAATCAATAGATCTAAACAATTACAACAATTCGAGAAACCTTCACAACTACTTCATACATTTTCAACATGAAGAGAATTGAACCATATAAGCTAGTAAGTAAAGAAATTAAAGCACACCACAAGATAACGCATAATACTAGATTTTATGTCGAAACCCAAGATGGGAAAAACCATGGTGAGAATTTCTCACAAGTAGGAATATAATAAGTAAATTTTACAATGAGATGTAGGAACCAACCTACCACAAACACCAATCCCCAAAAGATTTAGTAGAAACCAACCTATAGGAGACACCAATCCCTGTCAAAATCCCTGTCGAAACAATACAACAAGTGGAGCACCAATCCTACTAGAATAGAAATAATGGAAAATTTTAAATTTAACTATGACCAGTAGACACATTAATATTAGCACTCAATCTTTTCTTCACGCTTCTGCTACAACACAACTACACATCCCACTATAGTACTTTCATTGTAATTGCTGATACATTTAGTACATACACACACTTGACATCACATACACATGCAATGCATCTGAACATTTGAAATATATACATGACATTACAATAACACTCTTCTATGTTGACCAGGGATATGCTCACAAACCTAGACAACATAGGGTGGACCTAAATTCAAATTATATGAAACATGTAATACACTGGTCCAAACTTTTCACCAAAAGAACATGACAAATTGCACCACCATGGGAACCTTAAACAAGTCCTATTCTTACTCCACACACTTGATTTGAATTTTTCACACTTGTAGCTATTACCACACATGTATCAAACTTTGAATAGCTTGATGAACCTTTTGTTACTTCAAACTCCTTGCACACTAAGTCACACCACTGGAAACTCAGGAAACTGATAGAACTAGTGTAGGTACACTCTCCTTCCATGTACCACAAAGCAATACTACATTTCTGAAAGAAATGCCACCCATATTGATTAATCTCTCTACCCAAAAGATATCCTTCTTAACCACCACACTTGTGTTGATTGTATACCTGACATGGTATAATAAATTTGTTAACTATTTGAAGGCATTCACGCCACTACTAACATGATACAAGATATGATAGATTAGACAACCTACACAAAATGCTTTCAGAACTTTGTGACAACTGATAATACTTGTACTCCTACAATCTTCTTCATTTGATAACCTTCACATCTAATAGCCTTGACACCCTTTGATAACCATTGTCAATATCAATGACATGCTGACATCAGTTTGACATCAATGAAAACCTATGCTCAACACATTCACCACTAGAACAAGAGCTACTTCTTTGTGGGGAGGATATTGATTTTGTATTCATCATGGATGTAGTCCTTGAGGGATCATGTTGATTCCTTCCATTACTCATACATTTTTTCTCTTTAGGAGAGGAGTTTTCTCTTGCAATTTTTTCTCCTGTATTCTATTTGTGAGAGATCTTTTGTACATAGTAACTAGCAAGGCCTTTTTTTGAGAATCTTATTTTCATTCTAGCATTCTTTTATTCCTCCCTAATTTCCCCTTAAGGGGATGTGTTAGTGTGAATAAGGTATATTACATCAATATTTCTCATTTAGGTCCTATTCACATTTAGTTAAGTTTACTTAAGACACATTTATTTCATTACTTTTTGTGTCATGTCATATGATTGTGACACTTGTTATAATCCTATATTGTTCTTTCACCTTGCCTATATAAGCAAGATTCCTCTTGTGCATTATGGACTTTGTTGTATTCATTGTATAATCTAACATTAATTTCTTGCATATCTCTTGAGGAAAGTTATTTTTAGTTTTCAAGATGATCCTAGCCGCTTGAATCTATTGTGACTCTTACAATTTATATATGTGTTGACAATTTTTGAGTTAGTGGAATAATTAATTCATTGTCCTACTATTATTCCCTTCAAAAAGGATCATACAATCATCAATCAAATCTTGGATCTTATTCTTATGATTTTAACATTCTTGAGTAGAATAAACAAACCACCTCATGGTAACTTTGTAATGTGTAAGCATCAAAATATAGGGATGAGAGGAAAAAGGTATCCAAGAGTCTAATGAACCAAAAATAATGAGTTTAACCTCTTTAAGATTTTGTAATACAATAATTGAATGGATCATACAATTGATTAAAATTCATAAATTACCATTGATGCTTAGTTGAAGTGGCATTGAACACCTCACAAGATTGATGAGTACAATTAATACTATGCTTAGGTTCTTGTAGAGTGACATCAACAATTTGAGTAATGTGTTTAAATAAGGTTGATCCATGTAGCTCTAACATTAGTAAACATTGGAGCTCATCAAGTCTATGAAGCATGATCCTAGATCATCATATTACAATTTACTTCTTTAGAATTTATAATTAATGAAGAATGTTAGCTTTATGTTGATGTCTAATTGTGTAAAAATGAGCATCGTATATGGAAGAATTTAAAGAAGCATTGGGATGGGAGAAGCTAAACTTGAGGTTTCACTAGAACTAAGATGCTAAGATGGCTTGAAAATCTAAAATTAAAGAATCACTAGACAATTTGGGATAAACATATTGATTTTTTTAGTGGAAAATATTTTCCAAATGGTGAATAGATAAAATCATGGCCATCATTTTTGGTGAATACAAGAAACTATAAAAAGGACTAAACCACTCATTTTTTATGAAATTTAGTTTAGTATTGGTTAAATAATCTAAGCATTGTTTTTTTAAACTATTAAATTAAATTATTTTGTGATTGTAAATGGTGTGTAATTAGAGCATAATCATTAGTAGTTAATAATAAAAATTAAATATTAATCGTATTTACCATTAATATTACATTCTTGTTTATTTGGGCCATATTTTTATTAGTATTAGACTCTTACTTTCTTTTGGGGCCATATTTGTGTTGAAATTAACATTTGACAAGATTTTCCACTTAGAAATTATATATAATTAGGTTTTCATGAACATGACTAATTCTTCACTTTATTATAATGGCCTATAAAACTTAGAGCACACAAAGCTTCAAACCTAATGATTGAAGAATACTTGTAGCATAGAGTTTCAATACTAATATTATCTTTAAAATTTCATAGATAAGAAGTTAAGATCGTGTCTACAATTTGTGGAAAGCATTCACTTTGGCAATGCCTTTTTTGTATGGTAAAGTCCACCTTAAATGATTGATATCTTAAGATTTCTCTCATGTTCTATGCAAATAGTAATTGGGAGTATCTAAATCTCTTACAACAAATGTGATGGATCTTATTCCTGTAACATCATGAAAATAGGAAAGATTAAAGAAAACTCAAAGGCTAATAAACTCTAATGTAATCTAAAGCTAAAAAATAAAGAACAAAGGAAATAGCTAAAACATAAAACAATCTCACCAAAGATCAATGTAAATCCATGCATGACCTTCGTTGTCCTTCTCCATTTCGCCATGTTGGTATTCTTGCCCTCATATTTTCAGTAAGTGTGCAAGTATAGCCTTGATAGATGTGATTATAGCAAAATATTGAAGATTAAACAAGTGCTCCAAAATTCATACAATTTTGGGAGGGAGTAAAATGATGAAAGATAGATCAACTTATAGAAAATTGATCATTCGAATGAGAGGTCGAGATTAAAAGATAGACAGATGATTCAGATTAAAAGATTTGACATGCATTGAGATAAGTGTTAGTACTGACGTTAGTGATAAAACCTAAGAATAGAGATAAAGATTAAATAATGATTTAATCTTAGGTTGAGAGTATTTGAAAGTAGAAGAATAATGTTTGTATGACAAAGATAAAGATAGAATAACATAAATAATTTGTTCGAACACATGCATAAGTTAATTAATTAAATAAAGATATTTAATTAATAAATGTGTACATGCTAATGAGTTAAAACTAGATAACTAACTGGTTATGATAGAGAGTTTATTCGTGAAAGACAATCAGTCATTAAATCAGGAGATAACTGAATGATTCAAATAAATCTTGATTCGGGGTGCTGGTCCCAGCTCAGTTGGTTAAGGTGTTCCTTGTAGCAGGGCGCCCACCATGGGTTCGACTCTCCGGCGCTCCCGTGGTACCGGTTGGTGTGTCCCGCCAACACTGTCGGTCACAGTAAAAAGTTTACCGGCGGTGGGGGGTTATATGGGGGGCCGTGCTGCACCCGATTCCCCTCGTTAAAAATAAATAAATAAATAAATCTCGAGTCAAGTGGGAATGAATACTTAGATAACTTAAACATTTATCTAAATATAGAGGAATGTGTTAAAAATAGACTTTTATGAATTAAATGATTATTTAATTCAATATTTGACATTTTAGAGATTAATTAAATAAATAAGATTTATTTAATTGAGTAAAGATAAGGTTAAATGAATAATTAAGTAATTAAAGTATTTATTTAATTATAGTCGGAAGTATGGTAAAGGTAAATTAAATAAGAATTTATTTAATTTAAGAAGAAGGATAAAGTTAATTAGCGACATAATTAAATAAAGAATATTTATTTAATTAATCGGGATTGAATAAAGATCATTATGAATTAATTAAATAATTAAAATTATTTAATTAATAGAGGAATAGAGGTTAAAATGATTTAATTAAATAATTAAGGTTATTTAATTAATAGATGAATACGGACTTTAGAAAATAATTAAATAATTAACATTATTTAATCATGACAATGATGGTACGAATTATGAAGAAATTGAAGTCACTGGCCTAGACCAAATTTCAATATCTACAATTCGATTCTCCACCATTGAATTCTTATATAAATTTATGGTTTTGATTTCACTCAAAGTTTAAAAGAATGTCATGAATAATTTGTACTTAACCAATAATTTATTTTAGTTCATGTGATTACATGTTGATCAGACAATTGATATTTTATTCTACAAAGTTATAATTACTTGTCCTTAAAAATATCTCCTTAGCCCAAAAAAAAATGGGTCAAGCAATTACACATTGATCAACAACCCAAAAGAAATTATGAGCTAAGGAGACATTTTAAAATAAATGTGCTTATAACTCTACATTGATTTCTCTTTTAGTTAGGCCAACTATGTGGAATTTTTTTTTTCCAATTTTGGACAATCTTTAGAATTCATCTTTGAGCATTCACCACTAGCATAAGAGCTACTTCTTTGTGAGAGGGATATATAGTCTCACTCTTTATCTCCTTGAGGGGATATTGATTGTGTATTAATGATGGATGTTGTCCTTGTGGGGTCATGTTGATAACTTCCATCACTCATACATATTTCTCTCTTTTGGAGAGGAGTTTTTTCTTACAAGTTTTTCTCCTTTGTTCCATTTGTGATGATATTTTGTACATGGCACCTAGTAGGGCCTTGTCTCTGCGACCCATCTTTATAATCTTGCATTTGTTTGTTCCTCCCTAAGTTTCACTTAAAGGGAGATGTCGATTTGAATAAAGTATATTACCTCAATATTTCTCATCTAGTTCCTATTCACACTTAGTTAAATTTACTTACGACACATTTAGTTCATTTAATTTTTTTGTTTCATGTCATGATTGTGACAGTTGTTATAATCATATGTTATTTCATCTTTCACCTTGCCTATACAATAAAGGTTCTTCATGTCTATTATTTATTTCATTGTATTCATTGTACAATCTAACATTCATTTTTTTTAAGGATAGAGAGCACAAGGCTTAAAAAATAATATTCATTTCTTGCTACTCTCTTGAGGAAAGTTATTTTTGGTTGTGAAGGTGTTCTGGATTGCTTGAATCAATTTTGACTTATAATTGATATATTTTGACAAGTTTTGAGTTAGTGGAATAAATAATTAATTATCCTATTGTTAGGTCCTTCAGTAAGGATCATACAATCATCAATCAAGTCTTGGATCTTATGCTTATGATTTTAACATGCTTGAATAGAAATAGCCAAACTACCTTGATGTAACTTTGTAATGTGTTAGCATCAAAATTCAAGGATAGGAGGCAAGAGGTATCCAAGAGTCTAATGGAAAAAAAACAACGATTTCAACCTCTTTAATATTTTGTAATATAATGATTGAGGAGATCATGCAATTGATTAGAACTTCTTTACTCTTGATGCTTAGTTGAAGTGGGCATTGAACACCTCACAAGTGTGATGAGTATGAATAATATTGTGCTTAGGTTCTTGTATAGTGACAAAAAAATTGAGTAATGTGCCTAAATAAATTTGATCCATTTAGTAAACACTGAAGGTCATCAAGACTATGAATCATAATCCTCGATCATCATGTAAGCGTGTTGTAATTTATCTTTAGAATTTACAATTTGTTAAGAATTTTATTTTTCTATTGATTTCTAATCATGTACAAATGAATAACCTATAAGGAAGTATTGAAACAAGCTATTGGAATGAGATAGCTACACTTTAGGTTTCACTAGATCTAGGATACTAAGATTGCTTGAAAATCTAAAATTAAAAAATCATTGGACACTTTGGGATAAACCCATTGATTTCCCATTAAAATGACTTAAGTCTTAAGTCTTTAACCGCATGGTTCTTGGTCCCGTCAACCTAGGCTAGCCCCCTTTTTAAGAATAACTTTTTCTGCATGTACAAATTTGTTGACAGTTGGATGTGAGGATTAGATCCTAGCCATTCTACACTTTCCCACATGAATAAAATAATATTTTTTGAAAAGCAGCGGGCTAGCAGGCTGAAGACATGTGTATTGTCATAGGCATGGGGCCCGATCTCCACTTACATATACATCATCATAAGCTTTGAACCAACTACTGAGATGCATTGTTGAGATTTAATCTCAACCGTTCCCAGCTAGCTCGCATAAATAAAATAATGTTTTATGAAAATAAATGGGGCCAATGGTCAATTGACACATGGATTCTTTCATCATCTGGAAAGAAGGTGGGGCCCATAGAATGAACGATTTAGCACTCCATGTAGCAATATATTACTGGCACAAGATAGGAGGGAAAAGGCGATAGAAATTCAAATTTTGTTGAATCAATCTAAGTCGTCTAACACGCCATCTCACAAAGCAATCAATGACTGACATTCAAAATTGAAGATGTGGCTATGGGAGTTGTTCTGCTTCGTGTGAGCGAGTAGTAATGGAAGAAATGACATGTAGAGCTACCCAAATATAATCTAAAGGAACACAAAAGATTGATTTTTCACATAATTGAAGATTGCAAACAAGTTTTAAAGCATCCAGGAGATCGAAGTGAGCATTCTAGAGTTCAAGGTGATCAGAATTAGGGTTTTCTTCAAGCATAAAAGTTGTAAGTGAAAACAAACACCATTCTCTATGTTTTCTTTAAATTGCCTTGGATTAGGGTAGATATTTTGCTATATCATTCTATCAAATTAATTTTGTATACCATTAAATTGTTTTATAGTAGTTTGAGCTTCTTCTAGGGTTTAAAGTTCTATCGAACTTGTTGAAATTGTACTATCGAGTCATGCCCTAGGTTTTAAACAAAAAGTCTAGGTATTGTACCTCTCCAGTTTCAAAATCCTAGATTAATTAGAACCTACCCATTACCAATGGCTCACAAGGCTCAAGTTTTTGGTTCTAAAACCACATCAAGACCTATTCCCCAAGATATCATTAACCAATTGAAACCCTCAACCAGCAAAAAGGTCAAGGGAACAACTCTATTTCAAAGCCCTAAAATTAAAGAAGGGTTAACCGACAAAACAATGCTACATCAAGGATGCCAATGTGTCATACACAGGGTGGCAAATGTTTCAAAATTGGTTTGGAAACAAAAATTGTGGAGTTCCCATCTGCAACACCTAGAGATTGGATATGGGGAAGTTAGTGGTTCCCAATGTACACATGGATGTGGATTTACTAAAGGATATAGCTATAAGGTACGATCTTGTCCCAAGAGTGGTTAGGGCATATGATGGCATTGAAATGGTGAAGATAACCAGAGAGGAGATTGCAGAAATCTTCAAGTTACATGAATGGAGTCAAGATATGATTCCCATCGACCTTAGAGCTTTCAAAGCAGAGTATGAGAAAACAAAGGTTATGTTTAGGTTAACAATGCTTCTCGTGCATAATGCAAGTACATGTGTTGGGAAATCAAGGAAACAAGTAACAATTGGTAAGGATGAAAAGGAGCCATTCCCCATGAAGTGCTTTGCAAATTACTTCATAAAAATAGTTTTCTCCCTATTTCAAATTCTTGGTTTTGATCCACCATCCACCATGCCAATAGGTTACATGTATATGGAGGCACACCTTCAACACCCAGCCTATAATGTAGTGTATGATTATGCCACTTATCTAGCATAAAACATGCATCAAAGTTTGTATGCACTTAAGGAGGGAAAGGATTAGGTGAGGTTCTGGTGGTATTCTCTCCTGATGCACAGAAGAATTTTGGTGAAGACATGACACTAAAGAAGGTAGAGGAGGAACTACTAGTTGAGTGTTGAACTCAGATTCTAAATAAGGATGATTTGAAGTATGATTATTTTGTCTTCCAAAATGTTTTTTCCTCCAAGTTGAGAAGGTTTTTGATTTACAATCCCCCAAGGATTTCAAAGGAGAAACATGATTTTTTAAGGCCCTTGGAAATCAGGTCTAATTTTAAATTGACTCATAATTGGGGGACATAATTTCATACCCCAATACAACAATCTTCAGAGTCTATGGCACAAATGTGAACCCACATGCATTACCAAGAGATGTTCCATTAAGGATTGGATTCATTGAAGTTATGAGGCAATTGGGGGCATCATAAATGGTGCATCTACCTGGGCAACAAAAGAAAGGATCATTCTTTCTTGAGTGGACTGTGTTTTCTAGTTTTGTGATGGCAAAGGGAGGATGGAAAGACCTAGGGCAGGTTCTTGCACCTTACAGACTAAAAACTATGTGCCCTATTGGAAACAAGCAACACTAAGAGGGGGGGTGAATCAGTGTTATGCAAAAATTAAATTTATTATTCTGATCTTTAATCCACTTAGAACATTCAACCAAAATTAATATGCAGAAACATAAAGCAAACAACCACAACACCATAACACAAGTATTTTTACATGGAAACCCTGTTAAGGGAAAAACCACGGTCAATGGCCAATCCACAATATGTTCCGAGTATACCCAAAATAAATATTACAAAATGGGAATGCACTTGCATTCATGCACACTGCCTAGAGCTCACTGCTCAAGATAAGAAGGCTTAGTGCCTTACAAAGATTTGGATTAGATCCAAAAGAATAAACTGAAAGAAAAGCATCTACAAATGCTTGATTATAGTTCCGGTTAGGCTTAGACATCAATCTTATGTCCTTTTGACTAATACAAAACTTTTGCTCTACTCTGCTCTGACTCGCTTCACAAAATCTTCATGTGCAAGTGAAATTGTGCATAAAATCGCTCCAACACTCTTCTGGTATTCGCAATACACATCGACACACCACACATATATATCAAAATGATATAAGAGATCATACATATATATATGTGACTAGAAATTTAATCACAATAAGTCAGCTTCAAATAAAACTTAAAAATATTAGCAATTGTTGGCTCAAATCATAAGAGTTATGCAATGCACATCCACAACGGTCGGCCACAACTTAGCTCAGACCCAAAACAAGATGAGAAAATACAAAAATATTCAAATAAACATTTCCTTAATATCCACAACATATTACACCAATTGATTTGGCCTCAAAATACTATAAACCACTGATACATTTTGACTCAAAATCCGAAAAAAGTTTGTCAAAATTATTTCGTCAATTTTCTGACGAAATTTGAAACATCAAAATTCTGACCTAGCTGATGATGCTAGGTCAGAATTTCGATGTTTCAAAGTTCGTCATAAAATCGATGAAATTTTGTCGAAATGATGCTGGGTTAGAATTTCAACGTTTCAAAGTTTGTCGAAAAATCAACGAAATAATTCCAATGAAAGTTTGTCAAAATTTTGACAAACTTTTGTTAGATTTTGAGTCAAAATTTATCAGTGAACAAAGAAGTATCAACTGGATCTCCAAACTCACACAAGACTTACTACAAGGCACTAATATTTCCAAGCAACATTTTAGATGTACTGAAAAACCTCCCATGAGGTCCACAACTCAAAATAACAACTGGAAATCTGTAAGTGAATCGATGATCACAAAACTATCGAATCGAATGTCATCAATCTGACTGTCGATATAAGCAAATGATGTTATGTGGATCTGTCACCGACTAGGGTTGCCATCAATGACAACACCTAAAAGTATTCACAGTGTTTCTTGCCAGCAATCTCCCCCTTTGGCATTGATGGCAACACTTAGTGAAAAATGACTAAGTGTTGGATCAAAACCAACATGAGTTACATTGTCATAAAAAGAAACTTCAATCTTGGGAAATCAAGATGACTATACATTTTTCACTATACACTTCTCCCCCTTTGACATCAATGGCAAAAACTAGGGAAACTGAAACAAAATTCCAAAACTGTACATGCATGAACTTGTGACTTACAAAAGTTTGAAAATATCTACAAAATTTTGCTTCAGCACTCTTAAATTGTCATCACAAACTTTTTTGTGAGTTTCCAAAACTGTTATGTGACCACACATTAAATAGGATTGAGCTTCTGCAGTTTCAAGACTCTCTGGGTCACTAACTGCTACAGCAACTTTCGCTTCCCTCAAAGCACTCACCATTATCTCCATCTTCAGATAAATTTTTCTCCTGAGTTCACACACTCTCCAAACAATTATGTCATTTTCATTCTTTAAACATCTTATTTTGTCAAGTAGGATTGTTACTTGACCTTCTTGTTGAACCACATCACCAACTAAAGGATCAAAAGTAGCAGAAATGGTAGCTAATTTATTTTCCAGATCCTTCACCTTTTTCTCATTACCTTCAGTAAACTTGGACAAAGATAAAAAGGACTTGTAGGATTTTCTAGCTTCAGATACAAAACCTTGAGTGTTCTTCATGCAAGTAGCTAACAGAATCTTATCCTTTGCAATCACTACCTTCAACTGACTAAGTCTTTTTCTATTAAACTCCTTTTTCACTTTATCCTCAATAGATTTCTGAAGAGACTCAAATTGAGTACTTACAGCATTTATGAGCTTCTTTAGCTCATCGGAAGAGGAACTTGAAGGATCCATGACATAAGTAGGCATTAATTTCTACAAAACTCCAGATGCAAGATTCAACAATTCACTATCCTTTATTTGAGACTTCAGAATCTTCTCACCGGCCTTAGCTTGAGAAATTGATGCAACCTTCATCATCTGAATTGGGGACAGATTAGATAGATTGATTGAACTTTCATCCAATTCAGGATCAAAATCTTCCTGTTGCTCCATCAGAGATCTCTTCACTACCTTGGCAGTGTCTCTTGCCTCCATTTTGATTTCCTAAACTTTTTCACCTTCAGCCTTGGGTTGTTCTGAGACTGCTTCCAATTTGACTTTGAGTGCCTCAACCTTTTCATTTTGCACCACCTTTCCTTAGCTAATACCACCTTAGGAACTTCAATTTCCATAGGTGTCTCTATATTTTCCACATTAGGAGAAATCAGAACATCCTCAACTTCTGGAGGATCAGATATATTCATTTTCTCCTCATTCACATTCTCTTCTTCATTTACATTTACCTCCTCTTTCACTACCTCATTTTCCATAACATTTTTAGTATTAATTTCCTCATTGTTAATCTTATTCTTTGATAGAAACTCTTTCAGAATTTCCTTAGTTTCACCAACAACAGCATCAATTTCACCAATCATGAGTTTATTCACCCTTGTCTTGCTCTTAAATTCCTTTTTAACTTTTTCAAGGAGTGAATCCATCTCTTCAATTTACATTTATGGACACAAATCTGCAAGAACTCTCTTCCTCAGATTCTCTTTTCTTGTTCTAGCACTTAACCTTCTCGACTCCAAAGTATCATACAAATTCTTGGGTAGGCCAGACATAATCTCAACAAGAACTTTATTGAAAATATTCATATGTTCTATTGTAGCTTCTTCTAGAATTCTTTGACCAGATTCATCAAAAGTTTCATACAATTCATAGAGGGGCTTGATATTACCGTCATTGACAATTGCATTCACAATTTTATCAACAAACATACGAGGTTTATCAACTTTAGCCTTCTTTTCCTTTTCTTCTTTGCTGGAAGATTTTCTTTTGTTTAACTCGACAGCCTGAGTTCCAATAGCTCTTACTTCTTTCAAAACTTCTTCTAATTGTGTTTCCTCATCTTCTGAAATAGGCTTATATGTTCTTGTACTTTTATTCTTCTTCCTTTTACTGGAAGGCTTGTCTTGAGCTGGCTTGGCTACAGGGGAACTCCTTGTAGATCTAGTGCAAGTAGAGGATGCACTAGGACTAGCAGACTCTGTTTTTGTTTTCACTTCTGTTGATTATGCCTCTTCTCTCCTCCTTCTTGCTTCTCTCAAGGATTCTATAGGTAAGCCCATCATTTCTACAAAAACTTATGTTTCTTTTCTAACTTTCGTAACTATCACCCGTTTTCTCAATTCCTCATGAACTTGCATACTTTTCTCTGCATATGTTCCGAACCTCTCTTCTCTCGGATCCAGAGGTGAATTCAGCAAGTGTTTTGCATACATCTTAAGAACATTTTCCTCTACTTTGTATCCCATTGGCATGATCCAAAAAATTTTGGGATCAGCAGCTTCCATATGACATTGATCAATATCCACCATGAAGTAGATAGTATCTTTGTACTGTTCCATAATTGAAGTGGGAATTCTTTCCCTAGCATGCATCATATCATGGAAATTTTTGAAGTAACCCCACAAAGTAGTGTTCCTAACCTAATGGTCACCCATTCCAAACAACTTGTTCCTTATCTAAATAGCTACAGGCTCATCATTTTGCCAATGTACATTTCCAATTCCCATAACTTCATTCATGAAATAGAAAAATAAGCACAATACCATATTACCATATTTGAAAGTATTATTCTTTTCTTTCTTGGTTTTTCTCAAATTCTCCAACAACTAACTTCTAAGCAGCTCGCACAAGTCATACTCTGCATTCTACTTTACCATTTCATAGGCTACATAGATGGTCGTACCGGATACAGATTTGTCTCGGCTAAAATGATATATCTTGTAACCAATGACCATTGATGTGAATTTCACATCTACTTCAGCAATGTCTTCTATTGCCATTTCCCTTATATCCCATTGTGCACCTGTTGCCTCAGTAACCTTGTCATTCTTCACGGATTTCAAGACTAGAAGTCTACCGGTGGAATTCAGAATTGTTACTGCACATATAGCCTCTTTTTTTATTTTGAAGGGTATATTTAGCCACATGAATTCATCATGAACATGGCTCAAAATGTATCTCACCCATTCATTTTTCTCAAATATGGGAAATCTCGCAAACTGCGCAAACTTCTTCTCTTCTGGGGTTTGAAATTCCAGTTTTACAATAAAATCTTCTCCAACTATACGATGGGAGTACATATTCATTATTTGAGAGGTGCCTAACTCTTCAATGTTTGCATAAATATATGCCCTAATATACTCAATGTGCAAAAATTTGTATGACGCAGAACGAAAATGATCCGAAGGGTTCAGTCTCAACAGACTTATAAGGGTGCCATTTAAACTTAGGAAGGGGTCTATCCTTGACCTCTACTACCAATAGAGTGGCCATGATTGCAAATTCACAAATTCACAAGATTTTCAAAAAATACCTTTCCGTTGGATCGGAGTTCGTTCGCAGATTCTTCTCCACGCTTGAATCTCTTCTCAATTCAACAAGGTTTACTCCAAGGCTCTTCAAACTGTTTTCCTTCAAAATGCAAAGTGACAAATGAAGGATAAAAATAGCTTTTTATTACTTTGCAGAACTAACCCTTTTGTTGCAATAAATGCCTTAAGCCTAGTTCATCCGATTACTCAGATTTCAAGCACTAAGATAGATGATTTTTTTGCGGATCCCCAATACTTTACAATACATGCTCCAATTTGATTCAACAACACCTGAAAAGCATTTATCCATCTACTAGATTGGTCCACATTCCAGTATCATTTTTTTCCTGTAGGGGGTTGAAGAATTTTCTTGACAGCTCCCCCTAGGCCAAAGGTCTAAAACTAATTCTTGGAGGAATTACCAGAAGCAGATTCTAGTGCTAGCACATTTCCTTCAACAGAGGGATTCTTTTTCACCCATTTCTTCTGCATTTTCCTTCTGATCACATCTGTAGTGATTTTCCCTTTTCCTTTGACATCTTGTTGTGTATTATGTCTTACCGAACCTCTTCTATTCCAACAGAATCTAGCAATATGTCCAAATTTGTTGCAGTTATAGCACACAACATTTATCTGATCAAACCAATTGTTCCACTAATTTTTCCTTGATCTACATTGGTTAGCAATATGCCCAAATCTATTGCATGCATAGCATCTGATATCTCTATTAAAGTTATTCATCACAACTCTACATTCGCTTGACTTATGACCATACTTATAAAACTTAAAGCACTGACCTGAGAATGATGGCCCACTTGGATTCATCTTGCTTCTACACTGAGAAGCCATATGACCAAATTTTTTGCAAGCAAAACAATAACCATTGAATCTTTGATCATTTGGTTGTCTCACCGGATTTCTTTTGGCTCCATTCATCTAATTTCCTTTCCAGAATATCCCTTGTCTAAATTTATTTTATCTAGATCGAGAACTTTCTTCTTCTTCATATCCAAGACCTCCCCTATCACAATCAATCCTATGACTTTCGATTAGTTCATCAAGCTTGGCTGAAGTGGATTTGAATTTCTCATTATACTCATTTGTAGCAGTAAGTTCATTTCTGAGATCATCAAGTTATTTTTCAAGCACTTCCTCATTGTTTTTAGATTGTTCCAATTCATTGTCCAATCGGTTGCACTATTCAGATTTTTCTTTCAAAAATTGAGCAAGCTTTTCTTCATTCTTCTTTCTATCTTCAATTTCCTTGGTCATCTTCATCATGACAGACTCCATCTCATGCTTCAGGGCAACATTTTCTTTGGAAAACTTTTCACACTCTTTTGTTTTCCCCTTTAAGGCATGACTGAATTGTTCATCTTCCATGCTTTTGTTCTTTTGCTTGAGTTGATCACATAATTATTTTCTTTTCTCCCTTGATTCATTGATTTTGTTTTTCAATGACTATGAATTTTTCTGCATTTTCAATATTTTCTTGCAGTTCCAAGCTCTCAAATTTTGATTGGTCAAGATCATCCAGGGCCACCATAAGTTGTTGTTGAAGACCTCTTATATCCATTGAAATCACTTTCCAATCTCTCTGAGTTGTTAGACTTCTTTTGAGGAACTAGCTCTGATACCAATTGTTGGAAATAAGCAACACTGAGAGGGGGGGTGAATCAGTGTTCTGCAAATATTAAATTTATTATTTTGATCTTTAATCCACTTAGAATATTCAACCAAAATTAATATGCAGAAACAGAAAGCAAACAACCACAACACCATAACACAAGGATTTTTATGTGGAAACCCTGCAAGGGGAAAAACTGCAGTGGATGGCCAATCCACAATATGTTCTGAGTATACCCAAAAGAAAGATTACAAAATGGGAATGCACTTGCATTCAGGCACATTGCGTAGAGGTCATTTCTCAAGATAAGAAGGCTCACTGCTTTACAAAGATTTGGATTAGATCCAAAAGAATGAACTAAAAGAATAGCATCTACAAATGCTTGATTAAAATTTTGATTAGGCTCATACTTCAATCCTATGTCCTTCTGACTGATACAGAACTTCTTCTCTACTCTGCTCTGACTCACTTCACAAAAATCTTTATGCACAAGTGAAACTGTGCATAAAATCGCTCCAACACTCTTCTAGTATTCCCAATACAAATCGACACGCCACACACATATATCAAAATGATATAAGAGATCATGCATATATATTCGCAACTAGCAATTTAATCGCAATAAGTCAGCTTCAAATAAAACTTGAAAATATTCGCAAATGTCGGCTCAAATCATAAGAGTTATGCAATGCGCATCCACAATGGTCGGCCACAACTTAGCTCAGACCCAAAACAAGATGAGAAAACACAAAATATTCAAATAAACATTTCCTGAATATCCGCAACATATTACACTGAGTCAGCTCCAAAATACTGATTGTAGACACCTAAAAATGACCTAGGCCTGCAAGCTTCATTTTTACCACTTTTTTCGTCATAACATAATTATGACACTTTAATTATGTTTCTAACCCATCTTCAACTATTAATTAAATAATTCGTAACTATTTAATTAATTCAGGGTCTTCTATTCTTCCTAATTATTAAATAAATAAATCATATGTATTTAATGCGTCACTAATTATCTAAAGTCAACTCATAATTAAATAAAGTTCTCATTTTATTTAATTAATCTTTGTCATTAATGTCCTCCTGATTATCAAATAAATATATTTTAATATATTTATTCAATATGTCACTAATTCCTAAATCCTCTCTTTTAATTAAATAGACTTGCTAATTTATTTAATTAATTAACCACTTCTTCTAAATTAAATAATTTTTTTTAATTATTTAATTGTTGTGTGTGACACTTCTTTATTTTTAAATAAAACAATTTATTTAAAAATGTCTCACATAGTTAACTGATTCTTCTTTTAGTAATTAATTTCAAAAACCAATTACTCATTATCTCACAAAATCCATATTTTGAATTAAAAATTGAAATATTCTTTTACAAATCAAGTAATTTCTAAAATTACTGATTTTCTAAAATCCCATCTTCTTATCTTTTGATTTTGCTAATTTCATCTCAACTGTCACATTTATCTTTGATTTAATTTATTTAATTAAATCTTATTCACACATTTGGGCATTTTTCCCTAACCCTAATTGAGAGTTGCCATTTTGAATCTTAACCATTGATTCTAGGGCATTTTCTCAATCTCTCATCTCATTCGTTCATTCAAAATGGCATTTTCTATAAAATGCCATTTTCCTCTCATTTTCGGATTACACATAGACATATTACACACAGACACACTGAAGCACTAGCATACTTAGATTGTTGCATTTAATGTCATATTTCATTTAGTTTTGAGATATTTAGACATAGACATTTTAGACATTTTCAATCATAGTCATAGGCATAGACATTTTCTCAAATCCTTCAAAGTTTGGTGTAGGACTTAGACTAGTATTTTTAGATTGCTTGCATGACAAATCTGAGGGCAAAACATCAACCAGCAAGCTAGAAGGTGTTACAAAAGTGAATCATGGAGGTCTCGGCGGTTTACAGGTATAATTGTTCATTGTTTTAACTTCCATTGTATTTTGTAATTGCTTTGGGTTTTATTGTCATTCATTGATTTGATAACATTTAATCTAATCCTTAAATTAACCCATAGTTACACTGATAAACAGAGAGGTATCAACTGGATCTCCAAACTCACAGAAGACTTAATACAAGGCACTAAGATTTTTGGACAACACTTTAGATGTATTGACAAACCTCCCATGAGGTCCACAACTCAAAATAACAATTGAATTTTTAAGTGAATCGATGATCACCAAATTGCGAGATGCTCTGTTCTTCCTGATTGTCCTCAATTTGACTACCAGTATAAGCAAATGATGTTATGCAGATTTGTCACCAACTAGGGTTGCCATCAATGACAACACCAAAAAGAATTCACAGTGTCTCTTGCCAACATGCCCAAGGAACCATGATCCGAAAGGTTTCATTGCCTCTTTGAAAACAAGGATTAGAAGTGGCTCCTTCATGCATAATTTTTACTATCCTAAAGATGTGATCAGGAATATTTTTATTTTCAAATCCAGGATGAAAGGATGGAAATGTATCTCACCTTCAATAAAATGGTGGATAAAGTTACAAGGTCAAATCCCAACTATGACCCTCTGCCCTATATTAAGGGTGAATTGAATAGGGTCATGTATGTACTTGACAATTTTGAGAACATTGTGGGTGTATTGAGGGAAGAGCGCACAATAACAGATAAGGGGAAGGCAATGGCTGTTAAGGAAGAACCAGCAAGAGCAGAGGAGGAGAGACCCTCTTATCAACCATCACACAAGGTTAGAGTGTACTCCAGGAAGAAGGAAGTGATAAAGAAGCAGCAAACACTTCCAACCCCTACTGCATCAGAAGAGTCAAGAGCATCTCCTCCTATGAGGTCAGTACCATCTACTCCCAAACAAGCTCCCCTTACCATAATTGACCTTGATTCACCTCCTAGAGGTCCATCTCCATCTAAGCAGCCACCATCCAAGAGGCAGAGGATTGAGGTGAGAGGAGTAGTTGATTACCCTGAGTCAGAAGAAAATGACATCCTTGTCACACCAAAAGAGATGCAACAAGGAATGCCTTCTCCCCCAAGGGAAGTTGTGTCAAGCACAAGAGAGAGCAGCCTCAAATTAGGAAAAGCAGATATCAGTGGCCTAAGAAATGTTGATGATCTAAGGCATGAGGCTTGTAAGACATTTTTGGAGGGGGTGATCCCACAAAGCTGGTTTACAATTTCTAGGAGATTCTGATTTTTGTTGAAATCACATATTTTTAGAAAATATAATGATTTAAGCCTTAAATAGTTTCATTTAAAGCATTCCAATTGAAGAGGGTTTGATCAAAATCCCTTGGATAGAACCCTGTTAGTTTTAAACCATGCCTATAATGGAGTCTCTTTTACACCTATCAAAATGCTAATAAAAAACCACTTTTAATTTTCCTTTTGGGGGATCAAATGAATTCGTTTAAAATTTATTTTTTGTAAGTATGTAGTCCTTATTATAAGCTTGCCAAAAAATATAATTTTAAACAAATTTAATTTAATTTTTTTTTTTAATTTCTTGTCAATGTAGGTTTTTCACCGAAAATCAAGCTCTTTGTTCTGCACATGTGGAAAAATAGAAAATTATCAACAAAAAAATTGAAAAATATGAGTGCACCAGATTTTTAAGTTTTTGATCCAACTAAAAAAATAAAATTGAATTTCAATACATACAAAAAAAGTTGTGTTATACAGTTCACCTATTTCTAAATTGTAATTGGTTTAACTTCGAAACTTGATTAAAGAAAAAATATTCAATAAAACATTATGAAACCAATTGGAAGTACTAGATATCATAATTACAAATCTAAATTCAAAAAAAATAGAATTATATCCTTCATGGAAAAATAGTTGTGTTATGCGGTGAGCGTCACACCTTAAAAATGGTGTTTACTAGAAAAAAACTAGTTTTTGAAGGAGATGGAAAAAGAAGTGCAATCTGATTCCAAAAATTTTGAAAAGAATATATTTAGAATCTACAGACAAAATGTCACAAATCACTAGTCTGCATCATCTTCAAATTTCTCATGGTTTAGCCACTATAGGTGCCCGAAAGTGAAGATTTAGTTAAAAAATCAATTTAGTGTCCAATTTGGCCAAAAATTGTAAACCAGTATTGTGGGATCACCCGAGGATAATTCTTTTGTGCAGACCAAAGCATTTAAGGATTTTGTATGGAGAGCTAAGGCTCAGGAGTATGCAGCAAATGTTTCTAAGGAGAGGAGCTGCACCCAGAACTTCCTAAGGAGGTTGTTCAGACAAATGTAAGGAAGATGATGAGGAATGAGTTCTAGAACATCACACCCGAGGAAGGCAGAGCCTTAGTGCATAAAATTGATGTATTATTGCTACCAAAGTGGGATATTGCAGATGTAGTTGTGCTAGATGCAATAAGGAGGCATGAAAAACCCTTATTTCAAACAAAAGAGGAAGCCAAATTGGCATTGTAAGGGTCAGCCTTCAATGAAGAATGGGATGCCTTGTTCCTTTGTTCATTATCTTTGGGGTCTAGGAAACTAAAAGTTGCAAAGCCGGCCAACTTCATTGGGCAATTAATTATTAAAAGAGTCGCTGACACTCCAGCATAAGAAGTAGTAGAGATGACTATTAATGTTGTTAAATTCACTAAGGCAACAGTGGAGAATGTCACTATAGAAGGAGACTTGTACAGAGGCAAATACAATGATATCATTGATGAATATAATAAGAGTCAACAAAAGGTGGTTGAGTTGGAAACAAAGTTGGCACTTTTCAAGCAACAAGTAGAAACATTAACGACCTAGGGCCCATCAGCGTCAAGTTATGTTGCACCTACCTTCCCCATGATACATCCTCAATCTCTTTCTCCACCTAAGCAATCATTGGCAATAATGCCATACAATTTGGGTCAAGAACCGATTGCAATTGATGAACCAAGCACATCAGGTGTAGCTTCACCAAATGAGCCCACAAAGGGACAATTGTTTCTGCAGATTGAAGTATATAAGAAACTGTTGTCATAGGTTCAGGACACAATGTTGTTGAATAATTCAAAGATTGTTTATACAGTTCTAGAGCATATGAATAAGAAGATTCAAGGTAAGTTGAACAGTATTCATTCAAATTATTCTCTAATGTTGCAAGCAATTAAGTTGTCTTAGAGAGACAAGGATTTAGCTACTCCAATCATGGATAGATGGATCCCCAAGGTTGAGAATTTGAAGCTCTTAGCATTTGGGTCTGCACATCAAAAAGACAAATATCCAAAGATTGGCTCAACATATAAATTTATTAATGAAATTAAGGAACAAAGGTTTCAAGGGTATGTTGCTCCTTTGGAAATAAAAATAAGAGTTAAAGTCAAAATTTGATGAAGCAGAATTGGTATTGTTCTCTAATATTCAACATACATATGATGAGGTAAAACCTCTATAGGCACGGAAAGATCAAGTGGATACGACTATTACTTCCCAAGCATCCCTCATATGTGAGAGTGTTGATATTGATTTATTGAAAAATGCTCTTGAAAATTTATCTTTCACCATTAGCTTCCTAGAAGACTTTGACAAAGAAGTCAATTCAGTAATGGCTAAGTATGTTCCTTACAGAAAGAGGATGGATGAACTCCTGGGTTTTAATTGGCCTTTTGATACAGAGTATGAATTGTGAAAGAAGATATTCATTGATGAGTTGGAGCTATGGATACAGTTATGGAGAACATTTATACATGGTCAAGTATAATGCAAGTCTGGCTTTAGAAATTGTAATGTATAAAAGGCATGTTTCTCCTAATTTAAGATGTGACAGGGAAATGCTGACCGTTGGTGACTTGGACTAGTGTTGGAGGCTAATCTCGATTTTGATCCACGTTTTCTTTCCTTTTTGCATGCCTTTTTTCTTTTGGTGAAGAAGGATAAAGATGCTTCAACGGTTTGAAGACCACTCTCTTCAACAAACTGTCTTTTGGAAGGCGAGGGAATCTCCACCGATTGAAAAGTGACATTTGTCTCATAAGAGAATATTCTCTTAGTTTGTTGTAACCATTCCTCATGGAATGATCAGTTTGAGTTGTCAAATGAAAATATGATAAGTGTACTTTTGGCTTGAGGCTTGTTTCGCTCCCTTGTTTCTAATAAAAGGGAATTCATGATCATTTGTATGGGTCTCTTTTTGAATTTTGGATCTAAAAATGCAAATGGATAACATGGAGAAAATATATTTTTAGTCTATATGTTAGGTTTTGAGTCAAACAAATAAGCTTTGTAAATTGTATGGTTTTCAACCATGTCTGAATAAACAATGCAAACCTTTGAGTCTATTTTATCTCCATCTGTAATATTTCATGAATCATTAATGAAAACCCGATCAATGATCTTTCATTAATTTTCATTGTTGCTTTGCACTGAAATATGTTTTAATTTTGGCTCTGGTTTAATAAATCAATTAAAATACCTTAATTAAAGCATGAATTCATATGAATGTTTAGTGGATCTGATAAGTAGTCATAGAATCTGAGCATTTGATATGTGTATTATAATGCAATTACACATAGATCATGGTTGTTTGAAATTAAACTTACATTATAATTCGATTTATTGTGATTTGACTCCTTACCCTAAGATAAGACACTGATCTAACAAGTGTTAAAACATTTCCTATGTTTATGATGTTTCAATTTGAGAACAAAATTCATAAACAATTATTTAATCAATTTATTTTTGTTTGAGGTTGGTGTTTGTTGTATTCTTAGCTTTAGGTGTTTAATCCTTTTAAAGGAATTGTCAATTTCTTGTTTCTTGAAGGATTTCATCTAATCAACATTCATTGGGAATATATCTATTTATTATACAATGTGTGATATGATTGTTTAGAAAATTGCAGGATATACATTGTGGGATCACCCTCCCAAGTTTTGCAGAGCCCAAAGTGCAGGAGGGAAGCATTATAGCTTCCTCTCATTCGTTGGCCAATCACCTCCTAAGTATTCAAATATTGAATTTGGCAAGTTCATAGATGCTCAGTGAGATTTGCTTGGTACTTTAAAAACCACCAACAAGGAGTATCTCAATTTCTTGTAACAAATGTGATGGTCCTGATTTTGTTCCTCGCCATTGTTTTCTCATATAAATTGATATTTTTTATTTCATTATACAAGTTTAAAAGCATGTCTTGAAAAATATTTTGGGCCCACAATTTATTTCAATTCATGTGATTACACATTGATCAAATAATTGATATTTCATTTCATAAAGGTATAAGCACTTCTCTTTAAAAAAGTCTCCTCAACCCCCCAAAAATGGGTTGTGTAGTTAAACTTTCACCAACAACCCCCAAGAAATTTTATGCTAAGAAAACATTTTAAAAGAAATTTGCTTATAACTCTACATTGATTTCTCCTTTAAACAAGCCAACTATAGATCATTCTTTTAAGGATTCACATTGATTTATAGTTACGTGCATAAATTTTCCAATAGAATTAATATTTTTTTTTTTAAAGGAAAGGTTTGCCAATAAAATTAATATTTATTTTAAAGGAAATATTCACTCAAGATCTAATAAAAAAAGATTAAGGTACTTAAGTTTTTTGGTTAAATGAGCCTTAAAAATTAGTGTAATAAAAATCAAAAGATTGATATATGGAAGCATAATAAATCTAAGCTAAAAAATGAATGAATTATTATGAATTTTATTACATTTGAAAATGAAAATTTGATAAGTATGCCCTAAAAAATAGTGTAATAAAAATCAAAAATCAATATATGAGAGCATAATAAATCTAAGCTAAAAAATTAATGAATTATTGTGGATTTTGTTACATTTGAAAATGAATAATTGATCAAGTATACCCAAGGTTGGATACAAAACTTAAGTTTACCAAACTATAGAGTTAAAACAACAAAAAATAATTGGATCTAAATCAAATACTTGAACCTAATAGGACTAAGAAATGCATAACTCTTTCAATTTGTTATGAAAGTATATTATGATTCATTATCATGTTGTAATCAACATTTGAAAACTAGTATGTGACATTTAGTCTAAAACCTAACATGCTACAACTCTTTAAGGTGCTTCTAAATTGATGTAAGACTAGGTTGTGCCACCCAACTTAGTATAAGTTCATTTCATGCCATAATTCAATCATTTTGCAATGGTTATTTTGCCTTCTATTGATGCAACATCCTAATATATGCTCCTACCTCATGTACCTATTGTTGCACAAAAGAAAAATGGAATTCATTACCAAGCTCAAGGGAAAACCACAAAATTCCTTATTAGTAGTCCAACCCTTTTAGAGTAATAAACAAGATCCATAGATTGCCAAACAAAGCACAATTGTTAAGGATATAATGTGGATGTAATCCCTCTACATGCTCTTTATGCAAATGCTTTCCACTACTATTATGATTCTTGTTTGATTAAAACTAATGACCGAAGTCCTAAAAAAAAAATACCTTATCCCAAATGTTCAACTCAAGTTATTTGATACATAACAACAATTCCTTGTAGTTAGCCAAGTGAGAGGTTTGAATTATACATTTAACCACCTAGGTCCTACTTCATTCCTTTGTTATAATTGGTTTGCGGTTGATTGCATGTATCTCCAAGGGATTAGTCTCGCCTTAGCTTGCCCCTTCTTGAACCCCAACTTGACAAAAAGTAAGACCAAAGCAAGGTGGGTTGGGCGTTGAGCCGAGTCTTAGGGGTACCCCTGAGACACCAAAATAAAATAGACTTGAATTCCAAATTTAGAAAACTAGGTCACACATAAATGTCTTGTTGTAATAGCAAATTACATGAAAATCAACCTTACAAGCAACAAATTTTGAATTTCAAATTTATCAAAATGAACCACATAGTGCAACTCATCCCAACAAAAGACTACAATTCATATGACATTACAACAATAATATCAAATTAAACACTACAACAATATATTTACAATAATATCCATAATAACATAAAAAATATAAAAACCATGAAACATACACTTATTTTCATTACACATCAAAAAAAATATTTAGAAAATACATTCATTCTATTTACTTTTAGATATTTCCATCACACAAAAAAATCACTAATCTAAAAGCCTAAAATATTATCTTGTAGCTTAACACTTATAGACAAAATTGTGACGTGCAAATTGTACCATGATATCAGGACCTTTCCCATCACTCATTATTCCTACTTTTGTTTCAAAAAAGTAGGTACCCTTTACGTTCGTCTACTATTCCACTTTTTGTTTTCCATGCTCATCTAGATCCTCCCAACTGGGGTAAGGATAGATAACTACAATCAATTCATCGTTAAAACACCTACCAAACCCTGGGCTACCATTACAAGCGATTTAAAGCTTGTCATATCATTAATCTTATAATCAATGCCTGTTTGACTCTGAAGTGCACTTTCCATGGTCCCATCGCTTGTTAAGGTTTCAAATCATCACAACCCATAAAATATTGTGATAAGCCCAAAATAAAGTTCTGTGCATTGCACATGTCAATTCTTTACGCTGCTTTATGCCGATCATTGTCGCAATTCATACATAGCAACTAGGTGCTCGCCCAAAATGGTGCAATGATTTTTTAAAATTTTGATGCTGCACGTCCCATCATTTGCCGTTTGATGTTGGCATATTGCTGTTACATCTTCGTTCAACAGTTTCCTTCATAAAGACATATCAAGCAGCGGGTCACAAGTTATTTTGTTCCGTACCTCAATCAAGTAGCTCAAACCTTTTTAAGCCGAGTACAGAGAGGCAAAACTGTAGACATCTTCCCCTGTAAGTGTTTACTAGTACAGATATATAGAAGATTAGAAAAGGCTAATTTATAGAAGCGTTCACTAAAGTGGGGCAAATTTCCTGCCAATAGTATTGTACGGGACAGTTTACATGCATTCCAAGCTCTGTGGAATGAATCTGCACCCTACACGTTTGAGAACTTGTGAACTCTAGATAAATTCTAAATAAACTCCCACCCTTAGCAAGCCTGCGATGGTTACTAGTACAGATTTCTTGTAAAACCGTTTATTTCTGTTCGAGCCCTGAACCAACTCTGCTTTAGAATATTAACAATCAAATCACAATCACAATGAAGGCTGAATGTAACCCGTCAATGATTTTAATGTCTCTAGTTGCCTCAAAATTCTCTTCCCGGAGTACAGTTGTGTAAAATCATATCTAATGCTTTTCACATGGGTTGGTTGGCCTCAGTGCTTTCCTTATCTGAGTATATTATACACCAAAATGTCTCATAGAATCATATCTAATCCCTCTCACATGGGTTGGTTGGCTTCAATGCTTTCCTTATCTGAGCATATTATACCAAAGTTTCTCATACATTGAAGTTCCATCAAGGCACCAACCTAATCCAAACCACCAACCTGGGCCCAAACTACAGCAAGTCTGCCTGACAAAAATTGAGAACACTATGAGAGACTTTTAGAGTTCTAAGAGGCTACACTTCATGAGATATTAAAAGCTGCTGACTGCATTTGTTTGGCTCATGTGACTGCACCTATAAATGCCTACCAAACGAAACACCCAATAATGAGACACACATCTAGTCGTCATTCAATCCCCGGGTCATATCAGACAGGATTTTTGCGTAGTAGTTTTGTCCTTGCCAATCTAACCATTTATAATTGGCAAGGCATTCGGTTCCCATTATGTTTTTAACTTTCATCTTTACCTCGTTAGTTTGGTTCCTTGTACGGAGGAAAAGATGAAGTCCTTCAGATCCACCTTGTGCACTCAACGCCTAAACTGTGAAAACCCATAAACTTTCACCAGATCCAACTTGAGTTAATGATTGTTACTCCGATAAATACCAGTTAAAAATTGGTTGTGATCTTTATCCTCATAACACTTAGTTCTATCTCATATATTGTGATCTCACAATCTTCTATTTTTGGTAGCTACAAGTTTTCCACATTCAATGAAGACAACTAGAAGTGTGGATTCAACTGTGTTAGCTTCTTTTAGCTTTTCTAGCATCAACTTTTTATTCGTCATCCTGATGATAGATCACTTAGTGTGATCCAAAATGTTAGATCATAAAAAAACTAAGAAAGAAAGTTGAATCCAAAAGCTCTAGTAGTAATCTTATATTTTTTTCAATTTCCTCGACTAACTTTTTGTATCAGGTACAATATTAGGCCATGTGCAAAGTTATATATAATATACTACAGTCTTAAATTCTCTATTGTTTCCAAGCGTAAAGCTAACTAACTGGGCAACAGACTGTAAGCCAGGGAAATGAACACAAAATCCCTCTAGAATCTCAAAGTTTAGTTTAAAAGTGTAAACTTATCTTACATCCGTCAGTACTTACACATGATATTTATGCTGTCCATCAAATCATGACAAGCCAACATATTGAAATGATAAAAGGTGTTTCGAAATTAATCCTCATTTTGTTGCAAAGAAAAGCAATAATGAATCCATGTAGGCTGTCATAAAGTAATTGCACCTGGAAAGCAAAATAATATAATCAAAAGCTCTCAGGATCTAATTAAACTGAATTCAAACTGTATTTCAAAACTTTAAAGATGGACCAAGGCTTTTCTGGAGGGACAACCCAATTTCAAATATTTGCCCTTGTACATTATACCAGATTTCTGTATGCCTTGAAATATCATTGCAAAACAAACCTACAAGAAAAGTCTACTCTTTTTCACTATCACTGCAAAGTGCTCATTCAGCGTTAAACCACAAAGACCCATTGCATACTTGCTATAATACCATAATATCCACTATTAAGCACTTCCTTAATTAGTATTGCAGTTCACTGTGATAATAAACCAAGTGAGATTTGGGTGATAAATTGGCACCGAAACCTAAATAGGCAAGCTAAACCATCTTAACAAGTATTCGGGGGTGAGCTAATTGGGCTTTCACCCCTAGCAGAACTAAAGCCATCAATTCTGCATGTGGGTTTAATCCCTGGATCAACAGGATTCCCTGCCTCCAGAAAGCAATGTGGATCCTTTGCTTGCAAATTTCTAGTCTGCTAAGTTTGTACTCGAGAATGGTATTTTAACCCTACACCTCTAGCAGCTCAAATCAAAAAATAAACTGAAAGCCTTGCACTAACCCTCCAATGCATCCATGCTCTAACCCTCTTGCAAAATAAACTTGAGATGCATCTCTTCAAAAACAAAATTTTTCCTATAATCAATTGTTTAAAGGAGGGGTTTTTAGAGGGGATAATGTCTAATGAATTTCTAGTGTAATGTAGACCTGAAACAGAACCAGTGACATATCTTAATCAATTTCAACAAATTAATTGTCACGTCCAACTTCCAATTTTCTTATTTAACTTCAGAGCTCCTGCCCAAAATCAGGCAAAAGAAAAAAAAGAGCAGAAAAGAAAACTTTGCAATGTCAAGCGTATAAGCAAAAATTCCAAATAAGTAAATATATCAAGAAGATTGCCTTTGTGATGACACTTAAAGAGAAGATTTATAATGACACAGACAGTAACAAGTAAACTTATATCAGTAGGATAATGGATTCCAAAAACAGATATGTAGATAGCTTACTTATCTTCTATCTGTGATCCAGCTTGCCTCCAGTATAGGATTTCCTCACAGGAGCTTATACAAATAGATCATTATAAATAATGCCAAACTAATTTAAAAACAAATACTGATACCCTAACAATCGGCTTTACCTAAACCCTATAATAAATCAACAAGGATTCACAGAATTTCATACTAATCGAATACATTCTTTGTAGACAGCTTCTTAAGAGCTTGCTCACATGAAAATGCAGAATTATTCAAAATCCTATAGCATATCAGAAATGGCATCCGAAACAATTACAAGCTTTTGGGGTAAAAGAGCAGAACCCAAATGGCCTATTGGGTATGTTGCAGTTAATAGCGTAGCAGCAAGGGGAAGGAAGACACAAATGCTTTGGACCTCCACAACAAGTGCAGGGAGCACAGATTTGGAAACTGCCAAGCTTTCTTCTTGTTTCGTTGAAAAACTGGGGTGCGACTTGCGATAAATCAGAGTGCATTGTCCACTCGGTCTGATTGTCTGCTTTGTCTGTTACCTGCATTGCAAGATTTTAAACAAATCCATCTCAACTTTTACACCCATTTTCACTCAACACCATGTAAGCCTCAATGTTTAAAGAGAAGCCACCGATTGCTCAAGATAAATCAGGTTAAAAAATTACTTGAAGAAATTGCTGATAAATTTAGCTTAAAGGATCCTACAAATATCTATAAAATCCATAGATTTTCTAGGCTAAATCAGAAAATATCTATAAAGAAAATTTATCTTAAAAGGATCCTCCAAATGTCTATATAATCCATAGATTTTCGGGGCTAAATCAGAGATTTTTAAGAATTTATAAATTTGATCGGTATAAAATTATAAATACTGAAAATTTACCGATTCTTCTGTACTAGAAGCAAAAGTTGCACCTTTGACAGGGCAACAGACTAATAGTGCTGCAAGCAGAAAAATCCACGACCACGAAAACATTGTCATTGCAGTTATGTTAGAATGCACCAGAATCATCCACTGCCAAGTACACAAGCTCGACAAACTCTCCACGCTTTTTTGTAGTTACAGCCTCTTTGCCTTCTGCACCAAAAGAGAAAAAAACAATGATTACAAACCCTTTTATTCGATAGGAAACATTATATTTCTCCAACCTATTCTCGAAACCATGGCAGAAATTTTTCCAGACAAATCTGATTTCAAGAAAAATCCCCCGACTACCAAATAACCTGAGAATCTTGAAATTGAACATCTCACTTGTTAATTAAGGTTACAACCGAAATTTTCCCTCTCATTTGGCTTGTACAACAAATTTTCAGCCTTAAACGACTTATAATGCTTTAGGCATACAGTTCACAGTTTTTTGGATGTATAGATTACATATTTAAACACAAGACTTGCAAACAAAACTTAGAAACCGCATCTACTGGGTGAGTATTACTTCTACATGCTTCACTCAAAATTTTGACGGAAATTTTCCAAAACACTAGTTAACAACAAAAACCCCTTTATTAATAATCAACCTTTAGAATTTAAAGAAATTTCACATCTTGCTTCTTGTTTTCAGGTTTCCTCCAAAAAAAACTAGGGAATTTCTTCAATTTTTTGGCTTTAAAACGCAATAAATAAGTCTCTGTGAGACTAAAACTTTATAAGATGGGCAATATTTACCGTTCGTTTCTGTCATAGACACTGTTTACAGTTCCTTTGTACTCTGCTAATTTTTACAAGTCCTTTTGTAGTCAAGAAGCAATATTTAACGCACATTTCTTTTCCTGTTCATTTACATTTTGGTTAAGCCATTAATCAACCGCTTGTCTATATTTTAAACCTAAATTTTCTCCTTACCTGTGAGGTTTTTCATCTTTAGAAACAGGCATTCTCCCTTTTACTCCATGATTCTTATTTGAAAAAAAAATTAAAAAACATGTTTGCTGATTCGCATTAAATTTCAAAAACAGCAAAAACTCACAAATAAAATTCTTAAAACCACTAAGTTATGATAAGGAAAAACCATACCGTTAAATTCGCAGCTATATTATTAAACTCTCTCAGTTATGACAGAAATTAAGTGATAAAAATTACCGTTGCTTAACGCTCATGTATATTCAGAAAACATCAAAGGCGGTTTCTGCTCTTTGCCGCAAATTTAACTCCCTCTCGCCAAATTTGACAGCATTTACCGAATTCTACATTAAAAAATGAGAGCAAATAACAATTATCCTAAATAATACATCCTCCTTTACGCTTAATAAATAAACAAAACAGACTTTCAACATGTATCATATTATTTTATTTTTCTTGCCTTCAGTAAAAAGCCCGCAGCTGAACTTCTGCAAATGCAGAGAGTAGTATCCAGTAACTGATCATCCCCTGCCAAGAAAAAATAAATTTGTACACCGACACCGTCAAAATGCAAGTAAAATAGATAAAACAAAACCGTCAAACTGCAAAGTACACAAATTTATACAATAAAACCGTCAAATTCTCCAATACAAACCGTCAAAAATGAAAATTATACAGCAAATCCGTCAAATCCTTTAAAAAATAAAAATTCTATACAGTAAAACCGTCAGCCTGTTGGTATCAAAATGTGTTCAAATTAAAAAGAAACCATAAAAGCTGAACGACAAAGGCCGACAGGCTGTCAATAAACAAACATTTATGCCGTCAAAGTCGTACCAGTTTTTGTTTTTAAAATAATATAGCAAAACCGTAAAATCGTTGATGAAGCTCGAATTTTCTACGGAAAGAAACTCCCCGCTGTAAATGTGACGCAACACAGCCATCTTAGGTACACTACATACGCGTCAAAATTTGTGTAGCTGCAACTGTGCAGTGAAATGAATTTGTTATAAATGTCATTAATTTCCCTATATTTACTGTAGTGCGTTACAACTGCACCAGATCTACGTCCGTGACCTCCGACACTAAATTCAAAACCCCAAAAATCAATTCACTGTCAATACAAATATCTGGAATTAATGAGTTTCAAAGAGTTGCCTAAAAAAGCGCAAATTTCGTATTAGAAATATTGTATGCGACGGTGTACATGCTCCTTCGGGCTCTATGTTCCGGTCGCCCTAGCAATGTCGATAAGGTGCTAGGCATTACATTTTTTATTTTTAAAATTTATAATATTCTTAAAATATGTTAAAATTTTATGTTCGCCTAAAGTTTTATCTTATTATCACACTATTAATTGAGAGTATCTATTATGGATTTAAAGCTAGGGTTTTGTTGGGCAAAATTATATTTTTAATCTAAATTTATCTTATTTAATAATTTATGTATCATTCATTGTTTGGATTTAAGTTTGTTATCAATTTAAATGTAATAAATTAGTAGATGGAAACATATATGGTATTTATTATTTGAATTTAATTTTATATTATGAATATTATAAGTTTATATTATAAATTTAAATGTAAGGAAACAGTAGCTAAAGACATAAATGATATAAAGTTTGTAGTAATGAAAAATAATGGCATCACAATAAAGTTGTACCAAACTCTCAACTATATTATTAATTAGCTATTATGAGAATTAAACCTAACATGTTCTAACTTTATAATATTTTTCTGAAGGTCAAGAGATATGTTAAAGGAGGCTTTAGTGTTAGGCTCCAAATTTGCTAAAATCAATTTCCATCATGTTGTAAATATAACCTTATCATGGTAGATTTCTTGGCCAATCACACTATTGATCAAAATCTTATAATAGTTCATTTTAGCCACATTTTTTATTCTTTTTTTTTTTGAGAAAATGCAAGGTACATGAAATAAAATGTAGTAATAAATTGTAGAGAAGTTGATCAACAAGTCATGAGGGCCAAGAAAACAACCACCATCTATAGCAAATTACATAACAACAAAAGACAAAGTATCACAAGTACATAAACAACACTAAATACATAGCAACAAATTGAAATAACAACATTACAATGTCCAATTAGAACAACAGAAACGTAGATCAACAACATATATAATGAGTTGAAGTAGCAAGATCAAAACTAAGACATTTCTTATTCTTGGGATGAGATAGATAAGTATCTCAAATTTGAACCTCCCTAAAGTTGATGATTAGTTTTTTCTATAGTTGTATGGGACCTTTGTGAAGTTTTTATCTACTTTTTGATCTAGTATGTGTTTGGTAAGCTTATGCTTAATCGTGGGAATTTATATCTTAAGTCATGTCTTCTAGTGGCTTTGTGTTATTTCTCATAGTCTCATATAAAACTCTTTCATTTTAACAATTTTGGAAAGTATTTATTAGAGGCATTGTATGGTAAAGATTTTATTTGTTGCAACATGCATGGATAATTATATGCATGTAAGTTGGGCTTGTTGCTTGGCATTCTATGTGGTGGAAGATCATATTTGGTTGGTTGTTATAACACATAGAAAGAAGGCTTCAATTTGTAGGGATAAGACCTAGAAGAGAATTCCAACTATAAATCTCCTCTAGTGTTAGTTTTATCAAGGTTGTGTTTGGGGAGGCTAGGATGGGTTCCCATGGTTCACCTAGGTCAAAGACCATGATAAGGAGAGATATTATGGAAAATTTGATTCATTTTATTTCAAATGTAGAGATTAGGGATTGGCTACTAAAATTGATTCTCCAAACTACTAAAAAGGATTTTTGCTACCCTCAATGGGTGTTGGAGAAAACATGAATGTTGGAAACCTAACTTGTTGGAGAGATTGTTGGAAGCTTGTCATTAAAGATTATGTGATGGAAACATGAGTTGAATGGAGAGATTAAAGGAGATGATGAGTGTATGATAGTATATGGTGTTGTCATTGATGATAATCCAATGCAAAGATGCAGAAGTGTTGGTCTAGTGAAGATTAGATGATTGAATAATTACCTAAGTTTGGAATGTAGTTTCAGTGTTCAAAGAACTGGACTTTTGGTTCGCAGTGCTCCACCATGAAGAATTTGGTTGTGTGGGTTTTGAGGTAATGATTATGTATGTTGGAAGACTCTAAATCCAAAGTTTCATGATCTAATGTCTTCCACAATCAAAGATAATAGTGACAGAGTATCGGTTTGGAAATGCTAGTGTAACTATGATAGAGTATATGATTGGAATGCTCCACATTCCACCAAGGATGAAAATTTTGGTATGTGAATTTTCAAAAGTGTTTGAGGATGCCTATAGTATGTTCTCTCTAAGTGGCAAGTGTTTTGGTTGTTTGTGTGTCAAGTTGTGAGTGAATAGATGGTTCATTCCATTGTTACATCACCATTAGTGCCAACCTAAGTATTTTGGGTTGAGATGAGTAGAGTTTGGAGTGGAATTATGGGAATAATTATAGCTCATGTTGATCTATCTTAATATGTTAAATTTTTTGGCTCCCTTCGCAAGGCATGTATGATTGAGTTTTGAGCCGACAAGATGATGTGTTGTATGGTACATGTTTTGGGCTGACCTTTTTGACGTTTTGGTTGATTATAGTATATACAAGGTTAATTCCTTGTGTGAAAGTGTGGAGAAGTGAGATAATTAAGTGTGTGTGAGATCTAGAGCAAAGACATGTGAATTGTTTTTTAGGTGAAGAATGAAGTGTGTTAAGTTAGTATTTTGAGCTTCATTGGAACTATATCTTCAGCATAGGTCAGATGCATTATTAGCAGTTCACATTTGGTAGTGAGCCACCCTTACTTCTATCTCTTTCTATTTCTAGCAGTGAGCCACCAGTAATGAGCCCTTCTTTTAGACAATGATTCCTTGGATAAGAATTCCACCAATTGTATCAAACTTTGTAATTGATTACAATATCTATATTGTAAGCTAATCCTCACTATGGTTTTTCCCCTTTTGGGTTTTCCATGTAAATTTGGTGTTCTTGTGTTCTTTGATCTAATGCTTACTTTCTATGTTTCTTTTTGTGTAGCAAAAAAATGTATACTTGGACATTTTTACGCTCATTTGGGTCTTTCTTGTGGATGTTGGCCTAGTTTTGCCTATATTTAATGTTTTTATGTGGTCAACACATTCACATTAGGTCTTAGACCCTTGTGAATCATTAAGAATTCTATGGTGTCTTGTAAAAGTGTTGTGAAGTGTTGTAACCCACTTTCACACTTTTCTAGGACCTTTTCATTATAATTCACCTAAATAACCTCTTTTTATCACTTACCAAGTCTTATTTCAAAGTGTTGTAAAGAGTTGTAACAAACTTTCACGCTTTTCTAGGCTTTTCATCAATAATTCAACCCTTTCTTATGTTTAGATGGCCCCTTAATGCACTTTTTGGCCCTACTTAAGTGTGTTTTGAAGAATAATCCCATTAAATATCATTAAATACACTTTAATTCCCAACACCCATTAAAATTTCCCTAGTGGGACCAAGTCGACACATGGGGTGACTTAGTCCCACTGGGCACAAAAATCAAAATTATTTTAAATTTCTAATGGGATATTATTCTCTTAACCTTGAGGTCGGCCTGTGATGTGTTATTTTTTGGGAAATTTTGTAAAACCAAGTATAAATAAAGGGTTTTCCTCTTATTTTCACCCCCAATAATTAATTCATACATTAGCATACATACATTCATCATTCTCAAGCATTCTAGGCACTATCAAGTCTTCATTGGAGCATCCATTTGCATATCTTTAGATTTCTACATCAAGAGTTTGGTGAGTTGTAGCATTGCATATTGTTCATTCATAATTCTCTTTCTATTTCATTTCATTTTCAAGGGTTTAATTACCAAATTGGGGTTTGACCAAGGCAAACCCAGGTATTCTCTAACCCTTAACCCTTTTTCCCCTCTTTGCATGTGTGTTTTGCAGGTCTTGTATGTAGATTTGTCAAAGAGAAAGGTGTTAAAAGGTTTTTTCAATTCCATCAAAGTAATTCAAGTCAACAAATCCCTAAAAGAAGCTTGGAGATCACTTATAGCCCAATTTTTGCAGAATCAGATAAGGACACCTGTCAAGAAGAGAAGTGCAAACCGAGAGCTACAGATTCATGTCCCAAAATTCTCGAAAGCTGAAGGTGGACTAAGTTGCCATCAATGGCGAATTAGCCCCATTTCCAAGCCAGAAAAGTGATTTCTGTATTTTTGGATACCCTTTTGGCTGAAACCTATTCTGGTAGAATCTCCTTGAAACGGGACTAAGTCGCCCAACTTAGCGTAAGTGTCCCAATTGGCTTCAACAACAAATTTTGTAGGATTTCATAGCCTCTCTACATCACATTCCAATTTCCAGGTGCACCTCTATAGTTTTATTCATAGTTTGTTTGCATTCTTAGGTCATTTTGCATATCATAATGTGTTTTCAAACAACTTGCATTTCTTAAGTTTTGCATTCATAATTCATTTCCATTTTTAGTTTATTGAATTTAGAGCATTAAATTTAGGCATATTTTAATCATAATAGCATTAAACTTGAGTGAACCCCCAAGTTTTTGTGGGATACCTTTCTCCTTTTAGGTGAAAAATCCTAGAAGTGCAAGAGAGAACCCTCCTACAAAATTTTGTGGTTCACTTTCCATTATTGCAATTTTAATGTGATGCATTGAATGAATGTTCAAGTTAATAAGAATACGGATTCACCCCCCTCTCAATATTTTGGGTGTTCAAAAATTAGTATCAGAACTTGGTTCCTTCAATTGGCTTGATCATTGAGGTAGATTTTGGAGTTAAACACATGGCTACAAGGAAGTATCCTATTCCTCTAAAAGATATTATCCCTGAAGGATTTATTGAAGAAGATTGCATAGTGGACATGCAAGGAGAACACAAATTAGCTCTTAATGATTTGGAGAAAGCAAAAGTTGAGAACAGAGATCTGTAAAAGGATCTTGGTGATACAAATGAGTGCATTAAGAACCTAAGAGAGAAACTCAAGAAAGCTATAGATAGAATCAAGGAAACAAATGAGAAGCTTAAGCAATCTAATGAGACTATCACTAGTCTGAAAGTGTAATTTGAATAAGGTAAAAGAGTTGAAGACTGTCTGAATGCTAAACTAAGAGACAAATCTAAAGAATGTTCAAATCTTGAACAAGATGTTGTAACTTTGAGATAAGATGTGGAGAAAGAAAAGATGATAGATGATAGATTCAAGAAGAGATCTGCAATGCTTGATGAGATGATTGCAAATCAAAAGGATTCTAAGGACAAAGAAGGATTAGGGTTTGAGAAAGGTGAAATTTCAAACGTAGATCAAAATCCAAACAACGTTGAAAAAAAGAATGACAAGAAGATAAACTTCAAGAAAGTTTGGAACTAGAAGAAAGATTTCAAAAGGCCTCCTATCAGACAACGAAAATGCACAAAGGTACCCATATTTTAATGGTTATTGTTATCACTGCATTAAGTTTGGACATAAAGCTATAGAATGTAGAAGCAAAATGATCCAATCATTTCCCAATTAGTGTTATACATGCAATAGATTTAGTCATAGAGCTAGTGAATGCAGAAATGATAATGATGAATGGTTACATTAAAGGCATGATTTTTCAATCTTTCAATGGCTACTCTTATGCATGTAATGGCTTGAGCTAAGGCTAATGAGTGTAGATTTAGAATGGGTGGAAGTAAGCTTGTTCAAAAAGGTGTCACATGCCACAAATGTAACAAACCAAGACACACAACAATTTTTTGCAAATGCAAGAATGTGAAACCCTATGTTTCACAAAAGAAGGCTAATCCAACAAGGAATGTGAATTTTATTGAGATGAAGAACAAAATAAACAAGACATGGAAGAAGAAAGAAGAGAGTGAAGTGAAGAACGAGAATGTGCCAACTCCTGGTGCAAATATTTCCTTTGGAAACTAGTTGAAGAGCTTTGGCTCAAGGGGAGTTTTATCAAAGATCTTTAAGCCCCTACCATAGTTGTGGTGTTGATTCCTTCAACACATAGGTATAAATGTAGTTCAACATGCTCAAAATGTTGGAGAAGAAACTAGTGAAAAATATCTTAATGCAGATATTTGTAGAGTATTTGAAAGTGACTATGTCAACACAATTAGGGTTTGTCAGCTTTTCAACCCAACATTAATCATTGCAATCAATGCACTTTAGGTCTTTGGAAAAGGGATTTATATGTGATTTCACATACAAAAATTTCATTTGCAATTGAGCATTTGAAGAGCAAAGAGCAGAGCATAAGTGACTTGAAGAGATTTGAAGTTATTGTGGGAAACCCTACTGATAAAAGAATCACAATACCCATTCTAGTATGGTACTCTTATCATTTGTTTGTTGTTTTACTTTCTCAAAGATTTTCTTGGTGCAAAGAATGTTGTATGGTTG